>VZUI01093134.1:0-98750 GCA_013401135.1 Cettia cetti | reverse complement strand
AAGGAAGGAAGGAAGGAAGGAAGGAAGGAAGGAAGGAAGGAAGGAAGGAAGGAAGGAAGGAAGGAAGGAAGGAAGGAAACTGCTTGTGTCATCAGTGCACTAGGTCTTCTCCCAGTCTAACATCCATTGCCATTTTCATTGTCCTCAGTGTGATGATGCAGAGCAGAGCGAGACATTTCTGCCAGGGCAGCCAGGAGTGAACATGTATGTTGAAACTGGCCTTTGTGGATGTCTGTTAACACCTTGTTTAGATGAATGGGATCCTCCCCACCACAGCAGAGCTGTTGCTACAGGCTGTCAGACTGCAAGGAATGTCTCTACATAAGTCTAATTACTTTGAATATTTTTGTGCCTTTTTTTTTTCCTTTTCTTTTATCTTTCTATTTTGTTTTTAAGCCACAGGCCTGGAATTAGAAATATTAAAGAAAAAAAATTAGTTTTGCAGAAGTTATCAGAACAGATTAGCCCCTGAACAGATTTATGCTGACATAAATAGATCTTATTTTCCTGTTTGGAGAATGGCTCTTGCCAATGAGAGTGAGGGATGGCAGCAGGAGGGACTACAAGTGTCTTTCAGCACTGCAGCAGTTAAGAGGTGCCCCCAAAGCCATGTTTCCCTGGACTGAGACTGAGCTGAAGGCTGGCAAGGCTGAGGGCTGGAATCCTGTTTTCTCTGGGTAGAGTGAAAACAGCATCAGCTAATTTGCTTTGGCCTGAACAAGAATATTGCCCTGGTTTAAGATTTATTCAAAAAATTTTTGCCTGCAAAAAACCTGATTAAATTTGCATCTTGGATTTGTTAGCCCTACTTGTATTTCAATCCATCAGCCTATGGATGATGAAGAAAACCTGTAACACTTTCTCTCTAAACCCAAAATTTTATTTCTCATTAGCAATGACATGGACTTCTCTGTCCTGTTCCTGGTGTTGAAGATGGATGAGTAAGACCTCAACTACATAAAGCATGCATAGCCGAGCACATAAGCAATGACTACTGCCCTTAGCTTTGGCTGGGTGTGTCCAGATTGTGGCTTGATGTTTTCAAGACCTCCATTATCCCTTGGAAATTATTGTATAAAGATTGTATTTTGTTTGCTGCACTAAAGCTGGACATTTGCCACAGTTAAGCCCTAATGACATGAGAACCATCTATCTGTGGCACCTCACCAGTACATTTTTGAAGACCTAGCTACATTTTCTGCTGTTTCAACAAATGCCCTTGAAGTGTGTGATAGAAACTTCTACTACCACGTCTGTTATTTCAAGATGTTTTGTTTTTACAGCCTGTAATTCTTCATGATTCCATGAGAGGTGAACCATGGTGGGAGAAGGATGGCATTTACTTTCATAAAAGCACAGATTTCTGGAGCACAGTGTTGTGGCTATTATTGCCATCCATAATTAGAAACAGGTTTGCTTAATGTTGCCTAAGGCAGCTGTGGTAACTTTGAATGATCTACAAGCAAACCATGGCACTGTTAAGGAAAATGCAACATGATTTGAACACTGAAGCTGGTCAGTGGGCTGAAGCTCTTGAAACTTCTACTGCCTGTCTGAGAGAGCTTGCAGAGGGTACTTCTTTTTTGGCAGCTCAGCTGGTGGAGGGCACCTCTTGAGTTGGAACAGACATAGCCTTCCTTCAAAGTCTAAAAACTGAGTGGTTTGGGTTTTTTTGGAGTGGGGTTTAATTTCTCTGTGCTGCTCATCTTCCATAACCAATTCTCAGTAAAACCTACTTCATATCTAGGTTTGCACAGGTGCAAAGAGTAATTTTTTACTTGGCGTGAAACCTCTTCCCATTACATTTCTTCAGTCTTTGCTGTTAAGTGTCCTCATGTCAGTGACTTCATTGTGGACTGCAGGAAGTGAATGAAGATGATGACCAAATTTTAATATACAGCCTTCTTTTTTGAAACAGAATGGAGATTTTAAGTAATGCTGGAGATAATTTTGTCAAATATTGCTGCAGACTTAGCTTGCTATTTTGTATTTCTTTCCATAGCCAACAGCCATTAAATTCTTCATATGATGATTTCAGGAATCAGTATTGAGGCCAACTCCTCAAGGTGAGAGGAAGTCATTAGATGGGAAATAGTGGCAAGCTGTCCTGTCACTAAAGGGGTATTTTTATTTTAGTGTTAACCAGTAAGAGATAGCTTTCAGATTCATATAGCACTTTGTGCAGTAGAGTTTGCATGGAATGGCTTTAAGTCTATGTCCAAGAAATTAATTTTCCCCTGTTGGTACAAATCATAGTTGCTTCACATCAGTGCTCTTCTGGGAGTGGCTTAAATATGTTAAACAACTGAAGTCTTTCCAGCCCTTTCCCCAGGCTCAACAACTTGTTTTACAGTACAGTGAATTCTGGGTCAGAAGTCTCATCCATTGCCAGAATATCTGGACTTTGGATTCTTAAAGAGAAGGTTCCAGGACTTCTCAGATTTTGTTATATTGACTGTGTCTCTGAATGCGTCCATCAGTCTAGGGGCTTAGGATAGTTTTTAACTGTCCACAAACTCTCTCTAGGATGAATTTGCTGTTGTACTGTTCAAGCATGCAGATGGTCCAGAGTTATGTATTCCTTCATCTGGAGAAAAGGACCTTCTCTGGCTTAGGGGACTTCATTTCCCTTGCAGCCTGTTCATTAACTAGCTCTCCAAAACCCTTTTCTGACTTCCATTAAGGGTGAGACTTTACAAGTGCTTAGTGAGCTGAAAGAATGGAGATGAATTTCCTAAGGACATCCATAGCCATTATATTCCTCTGTGACTGTTTACATATTTACAGGTCTGGAAATATGTGAAGAAGAATTAGTTCCCATTAGGCTCAGTGCAACTATCACTGAGAATTGCCAGACATCTTGTGGGTGATGGGATCCCTCCTAACAAGTGAACATTGCAAGTGATGAACACCCTCAACAACTCTTAAAAGTGAAAGGATTTGGGGTACCCAGAGTCTGGTCAGACCAACCTATAGGGGAGGATTTCCCAACTTCCTGGCCATTAACAGAACCACTGAGAAACAGACCTGCTGGCCAATGGAGCAGCCAGTTAAAAGCAGGGTCAGAAGAGTCACAGATTGTTGCAGTACTGTGGAAGGTAATTTTCTTTAATTAAATACAATAATATTCATCTTTTGTATAGGCTTTGTTAAATTATTCCTTTGGTGCTGAAAAATAGCAAGACTAGTGAATTGTTTAATGAGGGACATTAGTGTCCACTGCCATGGAACTAGCTGATTTCTTGTTTAGTCTGATGAGGTATTTAGCTGCTACGAGTTATTGGTTGTGTAGGTTAAAGCAGCACTCCTCACTTGTTACAGGTTAAGGAAGGGCCAGGACTTTGACTTAACTAATCTAGGGTAGAAGGTCTGGTGAGCTCTAAGAAAAGAGATAATGGATTTTAATCAGGTGGTCTTCCACTGAAAAAAAAATAATTAAAATCCTACTGTTTTAATCTCTGGCAGCATTTTGTTGGACATTTACTCAAAAAGGCCATTGAAACAACTGAACTGAAAAATACCATGGGGAGGATAAAAGATTTTGGTTTGATTCAAAATGAAACACAATCTCTCCTTCTCAATGAAATGACCCTTTCCCACTGCCAACTGTGCACAGGCTTGAATGAAGTATTTCATTTGTGACTATTTTTTCTCTTTCTTAAAGACAATTCCCTTGCGTTCACTTTTGAAGCAAGGTAGTGCTCCAAAATGAAAGTCCAGCTTCTTATTTGTGAGACACTGGTACAAAATATCTCAACCTTTCTGAAAAATCAGTTTTTCGCCCTGCCACCTCTTAATCCTTTCTTCCCTCCCACTTACTTTTGACTGAAACTACTTTGCTCAAATTCACTCCTTCACTCAGATGTTTAGATCACCTTGAAACTGCATTTTTTAGAGGGTAAACAAAGACATTTCACTCCCTCCTACCATGCTCATACTGATGCTCTTCAGCATGTGGTTATAGCACTTACTTCCCTCTAGATATTGATGTTGCTGTGAGGTTGGTGGGGAAGCAAAAACTGGCTGCCTTGCTGATGAAATCTCAATTGACACTTAAAAATTCCCAACCAAACAGGGGCTTTAACTGACAGAGAAGGGGGGAAAAAAAATCGGTGTTTTCCAGCTTCTGGCACTGCATTACAAACAATGGAGAGTGTGCATGGGGATCACTGAGTGTTTGGCAGCTGAAAGGGATTTTTTAATGCAACAGGAGACTGAAGTAACTTGCTCCAAATTGGTCTTGTTTGTGTTGAGTGAGGCAGTTGTACTTATATCTGAATATACAGTCACATTAACAACAGTGTAAATTATGCTTCTGTGAGAAAGACAGACCTCTTGCATGTTCACATCAATTATCAGTCATTTACCCATCATGTGCTGAATATCTTTACCTAGATGGTATGTGGTTACCTCATGTAAGACAAAGAGGTCACTGTCTATGCAATGGCATGGTGTCTTCTGCATAGTTAAGTTTCTTTAATATTAAAATTATGACATTTAAGTAATTTCTCTGGAGTTTGGCATTTGATTTGAAATTTCTGGAACTGTGCTGGCAGAGAATTACTCTAGAGTCATTCCTTAACCTTTCTAGAAATTAGTCCAGAGATTAGTAACACTCTCTCTTTTCCCCCTTTTCTTTCCCCAAATTAATCAGTTTATCCTGTTTCCAAGTGACAGATGTATTTATGAGATGTCTGTTTTGTGACTCACAGGTGAAATCACCTCTGAAGTTCTTCCCATAGTCCTTGATGCTTGAGGAGACCCCAGTGGTGCGGTGGGGTTGTCTTGATGCTCTCTGAAGTGGCTGGGTGAGCGTGGCCTGTTTTCAGTGAAGAGGTGTCCGTGTCATGGCACATCACCTTTGTCGTGCTCTCCCGCAGAATCCCAGAGGAGAAGCCCCTGTTAGAGTGCTCTGGGGAAATGATGTGCCCCATCCACTGCTGCCATTGGCTCAGGTTAAATACCCTTTGTTGGGGCACTGTGAAAACTCTGGAATCTTTTCAAATGCTGCCTTGATATCATGGGCACTGCTGGGCAACGCCAGGCATTCCTGCAGGCTTGCTGCCATCGGTGGCTGTGTTAGCAGGGCAGTTTAACACCAGAGGTACTGGGGAAGGACCAGATATTTGGACAGCAAATGTGGGTTCAAGCTGGTAGAAGAGTCCTTGTTCATGTTAAAGAGAGGGGAGGAGGGGCAGCGCTGATATCTTGTTTTAGGGGGGATTTAACAAAGGCACTGTGCTTGCAGAGGGCTTTTCAGGCTGCCATTTCCCTAGCATTTTAAATACCACCCCACTCCTCTCATTATAGCTGGGGATTTTGGCTCTCCCAGGGGGGAGGAGATGTTCTAAATGGGCTGCCAGGGAGGTGGATTTAATGCACTAGGAAGAGCTGGTTTCACCAAGTTAAAAAGCAAAACAAAACCCAATCCTCCATTCCTATTTTTAGTGTTTATGACCAAGTATTTTTGCTTGGTTGCTCATTTTGAAAGGGTTTAGTGAGCCTGCCAGTTGATTGAAAGCTCTGTGGTGTGTGAGCTGGCCTGGCTGGGGAGCCTGCAGTGCATAGCGACGAGGTCGGAGCTGTGCCGGAGGTTTTTTTCCACTGCAGTTTGTTGAAGGGTAACGAAAATGTCCCCGGGGCAAAGGGGATGTTGGCTTTCCAGGTTGTGGTGATTCATCTTGCCTGGATAAGCAGTCTTTCTCCCACTCCTGCATTTTCATCTCCATCTACCTCACCCCCACTTCACTGTGCAACCCAATGCAAAGCCAGCCCCTCTCCTGGCAGGGGTTTTGCTGGGGGTCTCCGGCAGCAGCCCCGGTGAGCCGCACCGCCTGGGCAGCATTAGCATTCAGTGCCCGTCCTCCTGGCCAGTTCATGTTCTATAAATGGGTTTATTCTCGTTATTAGGAGCGATGTCCCCGGCATATGGAGTCCGTGCGGTGCCTGCAGGCAGGTCTCCTTCCTGTTGGTGTTGGTAAGCAGCCCAAGTGCCTCCTGGCAATTAGCAGATCGTTACCCATAATGCAGCACGCAGCGATGCAGCCTGGTGGTTTTTCTGGAGGTCACTCTGACCTAATTCACCCCCAGGAATTGTACAGCGCTGGCATGACTTACCAGTGCATTAACAAGCTGATGCTTCAGTACAAGGTTATTTGAGTGCTCCCACATTATTTTTCTTAGGCAAGAAATAGCCATTTTGTCTGGCAGCCAACAGTGGTTAGTAGGGGCTAGTCTGGAGGAAGAGGGAGCCGAGTGCTGTCTGATTTTGAGATGAGACATCGGGGCATGTGGCATCTCCTTTGGCTTTAAGGCTGGGCACTCCTGATCCCCCAGGTTACAAATGTGCAGGGCTCAGTTTGCCACCTCGGTTCTGTGTTACCACTGTGTGTTTGCAATGAGAAGAGCAGCCTGTGTCAGGTGTGCCTGAGTCCCCACTGCTCGGCTTCAAAAGGACTGGCCTGTGCCCCAGATCTGCCCCAGTCCAAACCCGTGGGAGATGTGAAATGGAGGTGCAGATTTCAGCCTGCCCCAGGCAGTTTTGGAAGGGCAGGTGTGCCTGGCTGGAGGAGAACACCCACACAGCAGCAGAAACCCTGGCAGGGCTCATCCTCCCCCCGGGAAAACTGAACACAGAGGCAGAGGGCCTTGTTGCAGCATCACCAGCCCAAATCAGGGTATTCTCCCAGGGCAGTGATTTGTGTGCACCGAAGTTAATTGTTGGCAGTTTTTAGATACTTTTAAAATCTCTAATTCATTTGTTTTCATTTCTCCCTGCTAAGATTCGTATGGCTGGATTGCGCATGCTGAGGAAGGGGCGTACTCAGGGAGAGGCACACACAAACCTATTGCAGTAAAACTGTTTTAAAACATTTCTCAAGCAGTTTTCCTTTAAGATACGGGGCATCTGCTACCACAGGGACGGTGTGTGGGGAGTGATTTGACTGACAAACCATTAGGAAGCCCAGAATAACTCAGTCCTGGTTTGTCCCTTTGCATGCTCCAGAGGTCACCCCTGAATCCCACTCAGTTCCTCCTGCCACCCTGTGCCAGAGAAAGTTACACTGCCTTGTCCACAGCTCATCTCCCTGGGTGCATGTGGGTCTGTGCATGCACATTTGTGCACACTTCCTTTTGTTTCTGCACGAGTGGCCTGAGCCAAGCTTTGCTCTTCACATACCCCCTCTGTAACCCAGGCTCTTTATCCCAACTGATGCTCTTGATGCTTAAAAAGTTTCAGAGGAAATTATGCAGCATTGTAGAGTCAAAGCTGTGCATGAGTAGAGCTGGTGGGTGGACTTTCCTCAGGCAATGAAATTTTCTGGAGAGTGCCCGGAGATGAGGGGTCTTTTGGCAGGAGCTTACTCCTTTGCTCCCTGTTCCCTTTGGTGTTTGCATGGCTGAAGGAACAGCAGGGCAGTGCAGGAGAGTAGGCTGGAAGTTCTACCTGCCACACCCCACCATTTTATAGCTTCCCCAAGATCCCTGGCCTTGCTTTCAAGCACAGGTCTGTCCTGCTTTCTCCAATTACACCTGCCAAACTGCAACTGGGGCTGAACCACTACCATTTACACAGGGATTTTATTTGTCCCTTGGGTGAACAGTTCAAGTGGGCTCTCTTGTATCAGCGCCAAATATTTGAGCAATTGCTTGTAATTTCTGTAAGTTCTTCCACTGGAACTGGCAGTACTGAGAAGCAAACCACCACCTCCGGAGTGCAGCTGGCCACCAGTCCTGGTGCTAATGCAGCAGAGTGCCCCTTCTCTCTTTGTGGGATCAGTTTTAGCTCTGTCCATGCTGGCCAGAACAACTGTAGGGCCAGAAAATGAAATAATAGGAACTATAAGCTCTTCTACAGCTGAGTGGCTTCAGAGATCCATCAATTATTAAAGGCATTAATTCTTCCACAATTACTGGCACATTGTGACCTACTAGAATAGAGGAGAGTTGGTCTCTGACCAAATCAGACCAACCAGACTATTCAGTGAAACCACTGAGTCCTCTTGGACTCACTTCTTTAGCAGAGCTGGCAGTGCTGGAACACACTGGGAGAAACAGCTAGGTTTTCTCACTTCAGTCAGGACACAGGAATTCACAGTGGTGATATTTCCTCTCCTGTCTGATAATAATAAGCCCCAGTGTGGTGCCTATGAGACTTTCTTTTGTTTCTTTGTATGTTTTTCTTAAGAAACTGGATTCAGCAGTGCCCTGTACTGAAGGGGGTGATACAAGAGCTCTTCACCTGCAGCCTCCAACATCTACCCCGTCCTGGCTGCCAGGAAAGCTGTTATATTTCTCTGTAATGAAATACTCCTGCTTCTCCATATCACAGAGATAGTGTGGCAGGTGGTGCCTCGGATTCTCATCCCATGAACACTTTTGAAGGCTTCTGTTCATGAATACCTCCATTTGAGCAGGCAGGCATATGTCTCTTACACTGTAACACCTTCACATTGCAAGATGGGAAGGGCCAGAAAAATGCCAAGAGCTCCTCAACCTCATCCCTCAGGAATGTTTGATCTTTTTCTGAGAGCTGCAGCTTCTTGAGCCCTGGGACTCTGGCAGACCCAAGCCCTTCAGTGTGCTTGGATAGTCCGGGTTTTTAAAGACTTTTTCTAATCCCACTGTTGTTGACACTGCATATCTGTAAGCATGCCTTCATAGACAGACAAATGAGGGCTACCTCTTAAAATCATAACCCTAAAATCATATCACTCATTAGAATTACAAGTTTCCCTTCTTTTGTACAGGTAATGGTAATAATTCTGTCTAATGATGGCAGTGGCCAGAACAAACCTTATTCAATCTTAGCAGGAGGCAATTATGCATTTTCTTTGCATGTAAACTTCCATTATTTGGATGGGGCTCCTGTGACATAGGCCATTATATCTGTAATATGTATTTACAGTTGTTTAAAGACCTGAAAGTTTATGGAATAAATATGATGCAATATAGCCAGGAGGCCTGTGAGTTTTCATCATGCCATTGATTAAAAAGTCCACCACTACACTGTGAAGATAATGGAAAGAATTGGAAACCGGGTAAAAAATCCTTTAATTCTGTATAAATAATTTCACATTTGTTTTAAAAGAAGAGTATTTGCTTATTTTTTGTTCCTCGAGATAATCTCTGCCTTTGTTTGAAAAAGGTTATTGATTGGATTGTTAACTTAAATAGTCTGTGGCGGGTGTGACAGAGCACATGGCTGCAATTAATCTTGCAATGCAGAATCCATTATTGAAAAAGCACTAATGAGCCGTTCTAAGGCCTTCACTGGTCACAGAGCGCCTGGAAGCAGCAGATTGCTCCTGCCCTTTAATGTCAGTTTTGGTCTTTGCTGTTATACAGCCAGTGTATGCAGAAGAAATTTTTAGATATTTTTAGGGTATTTATGTTAAAATTCTCTCTCCCATCAGCCTGCAATTGTATCAGGTGTGGGATACAAGAAATGGTCTCTGAGTGTGCTCACCTCCCCTCTCCTCTGACCAGATGTCTGGTGGACATAATGTACAATTAAAGCCAGTGGCATGTTAAACACTGATGTCACTATAAAATATGGTCTCAGTCTCGAAGTTCAGATCCAGAGGAGAGTTTTGACAAAGATGAGGGAGCTTTCCAACCTGGTCTACACTTTAAAATATTGTTTTAAGACAAAGGGATGAGCTGTTGAAAACCTCACTGCAAATTTTATTGTCTCTGTCTGTTGTTTATAGCTATTGCAGCATAGCAAAAGTTTAGGTAGAGAATAGTTATGGTGGATTAGAAACCGTCAGTGTTAACATATTGCCTTCTCCTTCAACAGAACTGCTCCCAGGGTGTATTTTAGAGGTCTGTCTATTGACTTTGGTGACACCATAAATATGTGTTACTTCCTCTCCCTATTAGATCTGCAGAGCTGATACAGACTTGTGAGAGTGATCCAGGGTTTCCCAGGGTGGAACCACCACCTGAATTATTAACTGAGTTTCAGCTGCAGACTCTGCTGCACACCTTAGCCACAGCAAATACTGTTCATCACACAATTAGGTGAAATAAGACTCTTTCTCCATCCTAGACACACAGCAAGAAGACTTTCAGCTCTCTGGCTTGTGTGCTACAGACAGTGTCCATAACTTGAATCACATTTTGGACTGCTCTATGTGTAAAATAAAATTGTGGCCTTTTAAATTTTTTTTTAGGGGGAAAAAAGGGGGATTTGAATCTACCTGTGGTAGCTTCCCACATGCAGCTACAGGACTTTGTGTTCAGGTATTCTGACACAGAAGGAATGCTAAGAAGTTCTGTGATATGGAGCAGGGATGGTGTTCACTAACACTGCCTCAGGAAGTCTTGGATGTGGAAATTTTCTCATAGCATGTAAAACACTAGGTTTTGAACAAAAGTAGCAGTAAAAGAAAGAGGTTGTGAAGAAGGAGAAACCAGAGAGGAAAGGAAAGAGAATTTTAATATTTTGAGTATCTAGTGGCATGCTTGCCCTATACTACAGTGCATCACCATGCTGATAGCATAAGTAAAAATAGTTTCCAATGACATTAAGCTGGGGTCATGGTACCACAAGGAATGTTGCTTAATGTGACTTAGAGGCTGAAGAAAGACATTCTTTTTCACTTACTCATGATATAAGCCCTGGGCTAACAGAGAGCAACCTGCAGCTACACAGACTTGACTCTTGTAATTACAATACTTGGAGAGAGAGCCTAATTGAGTGAATGAATTGGTATGTTCTTGCAAAATATCTTGGCATTGCTACTAAAAAGAAATCACTGTGGTCCTCTCTCTATTCCTGATTTTTCTAAGGAATCCTCAGCCCATAAGAGATTATTTCTTTTAAGCTTGTGGTAGGTGTGGTTCTAAAGAAGTGCTCTGCAATACAGGTAGGATGTATCACTTCAAGGATGAGGGACCACCGATGTGAGATGCCACACAGGACACCTGCAGAGGTGTTTTTGAGGAAAATGGGGAACAAAACAGTCAAGATTGATAACTGGAAGAGAACAGGAATGGCTATGAAGGGACAGAGATAAAGCAGTGAGCAGGAGCTGATCTTCATGGTGTGTTAGAAAGAGAGGGCCTTCAGCTGGAGGCTGTGGAGTCTCTGTAATGAGCAGTGTGTGTACACAGGCAAGTGAGCACTTGAAGTGAAGATGTGTGTGCATTTAGCTGGGATTTATTTCTGTAAGTTTGATTTCATTCTTTCTGTTTCTTTTCAAATGTGACTGAAGCTATTTAACTCTCTGATTAATTCACCTCCCTATGAGTTGTTTTCTGTGATATATTCCAGCACTATACAACATTCTTGGAAGCAACTCTTTGCTGTTGGGATGAATTCCTCCCTGATGTGTAGCATGGCACATTTGTTCTATTTACTGGTGTTGGAAGAAGGTTTGCATTCAATGTCAGTCAGATCTGGAGGAACATTTCAGTGCCATGTCAAGTTCTGCCAGTTTGGTAGTATCAGAAAGTATATGTGGTCCTCTCAGTAAGAAAAGGTATCTTGTCTCATCTCCTTTTGCTTAGTTGCAGTTTCAAGGCCCCCAGAACTTTAGTTGGTACACTGTAAATCTCAGTAAAAACTGTCACTTGTTTTGTGCTGACATTTCCCAAACTCTGTGATCTTCTTAGCCCATCTGAATTCATCAGTATTGTCAAGATGTTCCTTTATTCAAAGGCTTAAGAGTGATATGAGCAATTTCATTGATCCCTCCTTCTCTAAATATCTCCTTTATTTTCTTTTCAATTTCTTTAATAATTATGCCTACACATTTCTTTGCTGGACAGGTTTAGTTGTTGTATCACAACCATGCAAATATAACTGCAGAACAAAAATTCTCATTACAGCATTTGGTGGTATCATGGACACATAAAAGAAATATATTCCCTACAGCATTACTTCCTTATCCAGCAATTCTCAGCCACTGTTTGCTTCAGTAGCTGGAAAATACAGAAACTTTTTTAGGGTGGTGTTGGGTACTGTGAGGACACAGCAAAATATTACTGATAGGTCTGGTAATGAAGATGACACATCTGTGCCCACCTCTACCATAGACATGCCTTTTTTTTTCTTATTGGAGAAACAGCCTTTCTTTCTCCACTCTTAAAAAGGCACTTAGCCTGGTGGAAGTAGAAAAGATTCTTTCCAATCCGTTGGTTGTGGTCTGAGAACAGCAGATCAGGTAGAAGTGAAAACCCCACGCAACTTACAGTGCCGGTTTCTGGAAGAAGCAGGTGGCAGTGCTGGATGTGCATACCTGTGTTCCTAGTCTTTCTACAGATGGGCAGTTGACTCCTGCCCTGACTATGCACAGTGTTAATGTTTAAGTGTGTCAGAGAAGGATTCTAAATATGGGGCTTTCCAAGAAGGCAGGCAGGAGCTTATTGCAGGCAATGTCTCAGCCAGGTAAGGGTGGTTTGGGAGTACAGTACTTTATTTCAGCGGTATATTTGTCTTGTTTTGTTTTGCAGAAGGAACACTGATCCTACCTTTGGTTTGTTTGTTTGTTTGTATTTTCCCCTCCAGAAAGCCCATTGCTGACCCTGCTACTGTGATACCGCTGTTTTGCAAAGCTGAAGTCGACACGCATGTAGGGGCGGGGGTTGTAACTCTGGCAATTTGTCCTTCCCGATTAGATGTGACTGTTCTGCTAGCTTTCCCTTCTTTATTCCTTTCATTTAGTTCATTGTGGGAGTTGGCTTGGGTTTTTTTTTTTCCTTTCGGTTTCCTGTTTTGATCCTGGAAGGTTAGCTGTGCAATTTGGTTTCTTCTGTGCCAACCAACTTTAGTGGCAGAGCTCTTAAAAAAATTAAAAGCTATATCCTTCCATCCTGTCTTGCGTCTTCTCTGTATGCTACTGCTTCCATTTAAGCAAAGTTTACAGAAATGCTCCACCCATTTGGACACCAGGAAAGGAAGCTGTGAAATGGAGAATAACCTCATTTCCACCAGGTCCTTCGTTCCGGTCGAAACAACGCTAATTGAAACTGTAGTCCAATTTCTATTAAGACGGATGGTCTCTCTCTGAAATTGGGTTTGTTTCTGATTTCATCCTTTTTCTTGTTTTCTTTAAAAAAAATAAATCCCCACAAAAACCAACTCAAAGCCAAACCATTTTTAAGAGCTCTGAATAAAACTGCTTTGCCAATGGGGAATGGGTGGAGATGACTCTGATTTTCTCTTGTGCCCGGCAGCGAAAGGGTTAATGCCTGCTTTCCTCTTTGGTATCTGTTAGTTGCAGCCCATGTTGTGATCAGTCCATGTCCATGTGTGTTTTGTTCCCAAACTTAATACCAGTTAATTAACAAGCAATAAGCGAGCCTTAACAATGACGGTTGTTTCCAATCTTCCACAGGACACCCAACCTGCCTGCAGTTCACCACAAACATGACTGAGGCTGTTAAAACCTATCAGTGGCAATGCATTGAGTGCAAATCCTGCAGCCTTTGTGGGACCTCAGAGAACGATGTGAGTCCATTTACCTTTTCATCCAAATAAGCATCACTGCAAGCTGCTGCTGTGCCCACCCTTGAGAAGCATGTGGCACTGGTATGGCTTGTTTTCCTGCTGCTTCCATGCATGTCCAAGGAAGAGCCACCCCTGAGAGCAGAGATGGGCTTCTCCCCAGTGTCCCCATTCAGCCATGGTCTCTGCTGAAATTACCCTGGGTATCATATAGGACCACTTAGGATGCTGATACCAGTGGTTTGTGTACTTATTCAATAGAAATTAGCTGGGGGCCATGGACCCCTGTTGCAGGGAGCTTTCAGTACGATAGTCAGAAGTAAATGTGAATACATGGTAACCCAAGAGAGGGAAGCATGCTCCTTCTGTCCCTGATTTTCTTTAGTTTCTTGGTATGATTTTTTAAACTTAATTACGAGACTTAGAAAACATGAAACCATTTGAAGTGGGGTGGCTAGGCCTCACCTAATCACCAACTCCAGTGATTTCCAGAGCCTGCAGCTGAGCAATGTCCTCTCTGTGGGGTTTGCATTTAAAATCTGATGCTAAGGGTCCTTGGTGGCCCCTGAGAACCTTGGAAAATTGTCAGTGGCTGGAGAACTTCGGAGCTGATTAGCTAACACTGTATTCCCTACAGCAGAATAAAATTGAAGCCTGAGATTTTGTTTTTGCTTTAGTGTAAAAAAATCTGAACCCAGGGAGCTGTTTTGCTTTAGGAATCACAGGATACTTCAGAGCAAATTTTTTCACCCCAAATATATGAAGGAACAGCAGAACACATGGTGGGGTCATGTAATTTCCATCTGTTTAACAAAAAAATTTACTCAGCTGAGTTTTGGAAAACTGTCTAAGTCAAAGGTTTCCTCTGAAGGAATGAGATCAGCACACGGCGACACAGGAGCCCAGCAAAGCCTGTACAGCATATCCCCGGCATAACAGCTTTTGCTCCTGCATCATGAGGCCATCTTGGACAAGAACTCCTCCACTTCTCATAGTGATTTTCTAGCTAGAAACTGAACTGTCTTTGTGCTGAGAGAGGCTTTCTGCAGCCTCTCAGGAATATGGTGGCTAATCATGTATGAACAAATGTGATGCTTGTAGCCTTTACATTCCCAGTAGTCTCTTAGTCTCTGTTGTTGCAGCTCTGCATTCCCAGCTGAGCATTGCTCGTTACCCTACTTATGTTTTCATCTTGGCAAGAGACTAATATACACAATTTTCTCTCTTCTCCTCTCCTTCTCTCCCTGTGTCCCTACTGTCTGCAACAAACCTGCCTCAGGACCAGCTGCTCTTCTGTGATGACTGTGACCGTGGCTATCACATGTATTGCTTGAATCCACCGGTCTTTGAACCTCCAGAAGGTAACATATGACTGAATTCTGCTCTGAAAATCACAATAAAGTCTTTGTGGAGAAGGAAAAGCATTCAGAAAGGTGTTATGAACTATGGGTTAAGGAAACAGTTGCAAAGCAAAGGGAGGTAGCACTGGAAAGAAACAAAATGAATAGACGTGAAGCCCTAGTGTGATCTGTGGTATTCTATTCCATAGTGCCTGGTCTCCTTCTCTTCCAGAACACGGCTCTTTTGTGGGTCAAGGGTACCTTTGGATGTCCCACAGGCCGTGGTTACCTCAATTTAGTCAACCTCAATTTAGTCAACTGAATTGAGCGCCTCTGAAATGGGACTTTGGACTTCTTAAGAAGTCAAGTCCCAGAGAGAGAGCCTCAGACAGGGAGGTCCTCTCTGGAACACCTGAGAGCCAGGAGACTGGATTAAAGGGAATTACCTTCCTTGCTCTATGATATGTTTCTCTCTTGGTAGGGTGAGGGTTTTCTGGTCTGTATTACATTTGGTATGTAGTTAGGTCCTCTGCAGGGGGTTCAATCTGACCATACTATGACTGGTTGGAGTTTGTCACTTGGCTGTGGAGCAGAGGAACCAGTCTCTTACCATTAGAGGTTCTCTGGCTTAAATCCTCAGAGCAGTAGAATTGGAGAAGGAAACTTGTGAGTACAAGTGACTGAGGTTTACATGAGGGGCAGGACAAGAATAATTACAAATCATTCATGCATTCAGGAGCTAATGTTTGTAATTTTGGTAAAGAGGAAGCTAAATCAGGAGGGGAAGATTTTGAAGTGCAGCTAATAATTAGTTAAAGGTTTCTGTTCCACTGGGAAATGGTTTATTGAAAGTGTGAAAATATAAAACACCTCATTGCAATGCACACCCCAGCAGCATTCTAGCTCATGTAGAAAGCCTATGGATGCAAAAGCAAGGGCAGCAGAGGCTGCTTCACCAAAGTACATGCAATTTCAATATTAGGAATATCTGACATACTATTCAAGCCAATCTTGACATAAACTCTGAATGCCTGGATTTTATGTCATTCCTATAAGAAGTATTCCTTCATTTGCAGGGAGCTGGAGTTGTCATTTGTGCCAGGAGCTGCTCAGAGAGAGAGCATCAGCTTTTGGCTACCAGGCCTGAGGAGCTCCAGCAATCAAGAAACACCTTGCTCCTGGTGTTGCCATACCAGCACACAATTCCCATCCAGAACACAAAGACACAACCCACATCCAAACGAACGGACACTCAAATACAGGAAGAGGTATCTGTGGTATTCACTGTCACTAATGCCAGACCTCCTGGGCTCTGCTAGGACTGTGTACTTTCCCAATGATCCGGATGAAATCTCTTCACTGCTGTGCATGGTTGCCATTAACAAGCTCACATGCGTTATGGAAGGGGGAGAGTTGTTATACCGACATGGATAAGTCAATTTTTTATGGCCTTGTGCTTTCTGTTTAGTCTTTTTTTACATGAAAAAGTAGTAAGATATTTCCCAAGGAATTATTGGTGAGTACTTTAGCTGCAGGCAGCACCAGGTGTTTCTCCTCACAGGCTTGACTGGAAATCTCTTTACTGAAACCACACTGTAGATGCATGGGTGCTTAAGAGGGGTGCTCTGAGAGTTGCATCTAGTTCAATGCTTCCCAGTTCATGAACAGCACATTGTCACTAAGAGAAGCACTGATCAAAACTTTTTGGGGTGACACTTTCTCCATTGAATCAAATGCCTTGATTTGGCAGATCATGAGGAATCTGTTTTAAGTGCAAGGAAGAGCAGTACAGGTGTGTACACACTTAGATGCCTAGAAATGCCTTTGATATTCAGGCATACTGTCCCATTGCAATGCCAGCAATACCTTCCAGACATGTACTTTCTTTTTGTTCAGAAAATTCTGAGTGAAAAATCTTATGTATGCAACTGACTTTCTGTTTAGCTCAGAAAATTGAACAAAGGAAAAATTGTCATCTTAAGCTGATCATAGAAAGTAAAAATTGTCTGGTGGTTTTGCAATGTAAGTTGCAAAAAAGGAACAATTTTGGCTTTAGGTCAAATGAAGCACTTTGATGAATTTTTTGAAATTTCTAAACTAAAATGCTCTGCAATTGGAAGCTGCATTTTCTGAGCATTGCCTAATCTGGGCTTTTAGCATTTCCAAAGTGTTACTGTTTTTTGTCAAAGTAATTATTGAGATCTAACTTAATTTCCAAATAATTTTCCCCCAAATTCTCTACAACTGCATTTTTGTCCAAAGACATAATTTGTCTAAAAACCTTTCCCAGCTCTAAAGAAAAGAATAATTTGCTGAACCTAACCTGAAAAGAAGAATTTTCATACTGATTAAAACATTTAAATAGGAATAGTACTTTATTTAAACAAAGCTTTACATATGTAATGAAGAAATATTAAGTGAGACCATCCATTGAAAAAATTTTATTGCAGTTGAATCTCTTTGAATAATTTAAGACATTACTAAGAGAATAAATACATCAAGTATTTTCTACAAAATACATCTTTAAGGTTAAAAACCTACCACTCCCTGAACTGCCAAGTAGCCCAGAATAATCATTTCTTGAGTGTGATGTTTATCACTTTCTATGCATAGATTTAAGTGGGTTTATAATATAAAATTATGAGAGTCCCAAGCAGCATGTGACTCATGTTGCTGGTACAAGTAGATAAAGATACTGAAGATTATATTTGGCATGTTTATATTGGTTGAAACTCTTCTGCAAAATTAAACATCCGCAAACACTTGAAAGACATCGTGAAATGATATTGGTGAGCTATTTTTCTTCCTTCTCCTGCTAATTACACTTAGTTAGGATGAGCTGTACTGACCTAGTGCACTTTTTCTCATTATTTAGATAGTTTCTTCCCCTTTTGTTCAGCTTACACACCAAATGTAGCTGTGTCAGCTACTGGATTCTCCTATCTACTGTTGCAGCCTCTCCTCAGGTTACAGCAGGAGTATTTTAACCTGTTAGAAAAAAAATGTAGAAAGTATTTATCCTAAGTGTATTGGACCAAGTCTCTCCTGGAGCAGTTGCACTGGCTACCCGTAAAATTCATTCAATATCTTGTGCTTTCCATGTGACAGCCCTTCAAAGAGCTGCAAGCACAAAGAAATTTGAGCATCAAGTCTGGAGAGAGCAAGGTCTGGAAGCCTGTGCACTTGCATCAGTGTCTGATACCTTTTGGGACAAGGCCCTTGAGCTAATATAAAATAAAGCATCTTCCTCCCAGTCTGGAACTGCCCTGGCCCTGGGGAGCACTTGGAGGACTCAGCTGATCTGCATGAGCATTTACACCCATCTGTTGGTTGTGGTTGAACCCTGCTGACCTGGCGTTTTGGGACCATCACATGGTTCAGTCTGATACAAAATCCTCTTGCTGTTGTGGCCAGGACTGCAAGTGTGCATTCACCAGAGACACCACTGGGCTCTCTCACAGAAAATGGTGTTTTGGGAAGAGTGACTGGAAATGAGAAGTGTGTGTGTTGGAGGAAACTTTTATGGTAGTGCTGGTGGTGGAATCAGCAGATGTGGGTTAGTGTTTGGGCCGGTCCTCAGCTACCAGTCCTGCTGGACCTAGAGGCTTTCATCATAAAAATGGCATCTCCTTCCAGTTCCCTGATGTTTACACTGACCTTGGAGGAGCAGGACAATGTCTGCATTCCTCAGCAGAGGGGATGTGTGTTGTTTTGGCCTGTGTGTTAAGCAGAAACTGGTGGCTCATCATGTAAGTCTCAGGCGGCCTGCGTGGTGGAACCAGCTGGAACAGAATTTCAGTGGTCTCCATCCCTATGACAGAGACATCGCTACAGGAGCTGTGCTCTCTGTGCACACCTGCTTTCCTATTTCGTGGTTTTGATCCAGATCTGTTTCTTCCTTCCACAACCATTCTGCAGCCAACATCTTTCATGTTCAGAAATACTCCTCCGTGGCCTTGCTGAAATTTCATCACTAATGAGGTATGACAGAAGGACAGATTGCTAGATCTTCAATGCCAAAGCATTGTTTGCCATCTGAGATCAGTGTGACAGGGTGCTTACCCACAGTGGACCAGCTGTATTTCATCTCTTGAGCTTTATGCTGTGTGCTGTGTAGCCAGGCAGCTCCAGGTAACTTTAGCAGCAAATTAGATACAAGCTCTCCCATGTGGAGTACTTCCTCCAGCTACAGCCTCCCTTCTTCAGTAGCTGAGTCCAAGATAAGGGGCTGGAACAGACTTCTCAGTGACATTTTTAGCATGCATTCAGAGCCACGTGTGTTGGTGCACTTTAGAAATACTGACTGACCTCCCAGGTGAAAAATGCACCAGCTTTGCTGAGATGTGGAGAGGTTGTGGCACTACCATGGAGCCGAGGAAGAGGAGTTTAGAAACTCTGATAACTGATTCCCTGTTACCTGCTGCCCCACTGGGGATAGTTCTCCTGCATGACTGCTGGGATGTGTGACTTGGGCAACACCATCTGCTGTCAGGCAATTCTTGCCAGTGATCTGGTCAGGGCATTAAGCAGTGTGTGGGCTCCAGCTCAGTGTGCTGCTCTCTCTCTTGCTGTGGCAGGACATGCAAGTTTGTTGGCAGTCCCTGAAGTGAACAAACTCGGGTGTTTTTCAAAGCTCTTCTGTGTAGGCAAGGCAATTAATATTTTAGCACAAATCAGGGCAAACTACCAGGAGATGGTATATCCTGCATGCCTTGAAGACTTCAATCAAGAATGGACAGATTCCTAGATGTATTTTAATTAAGCACAATCTTATTTAATCACAGGAATATCTGACTGAGAAAGGCTTGTGTTATAAAGGAAGTCAGGCTGGATGATGTAATTGTTCTTCCTGGCCTTATTATGAAAACAGATGTTTACTGTGGGAGAGGATGTATTTAAATACAAGCATGTCTGCATAATGGCCTTAAAGTGTGTCAGTTAAACATAGGCACGTGATCCTTCTACTTTTAACTCCTTTTGGATAACCTGGAAAAGATCAGTTAGAGAAAATCATCTTTACTGGTGCCCTAAGTCGCACATGACCTCCTTCATGCTCACAGTGGCATCTGCTTTGGTGTTGGCTACCTCAGGCTGTTCCAGAGATCGAACAATTCAGAGTGTATTGTGTGAAACCATGGCTTGCTTCTGGCTCTCCTCCATCACATCTGTGTGCTGCGCTGCCCAGTTTTCTGTCCATGTGGGAAGAGTGGCTGGGGAGGGCAGCACCTGCAGGGCAGGATTCAGAAACCAGAGGGGTGGAGAAATGACCACTGAATAGAGGCCTCCAAGAGGTACCACTGAGAAAGGGAACTCGGGTTGCCATCACAGAGCCTCCCCTACAGCTTGGAAAAGGCAATACCTTTAAGAAACATGAGGTAGGTCCTAATCTTCCCCCAAGCTGTGCTTCTATAGCTGTGCTGTTGCATCAAGTTTGCAGTGCACAGTTTACTTTCAGTAAATGTACCTCAGACCAGTTCTTGAGCTAGGAAAGCCACCATTAAGTGTGTTCTTTTGAAGCAAATGTTACTGTAAATAACTTTGAAATCCTGATTTTTCATTTCTCTTTAAAAGGAGCTTAGTCAATTCTGCCCCAAAGGAAGATTCTTCTGCACCATGCAGTGTTATGGGGCTGTTGCATTTTCTTTACAGCTACAGCATGTGTTTTGACAGGGGTCCTTTGGGAGGTGAGGAGTGGATGGTGGTAGAAAGGAATATTAATTAAGCTTGTCACTGCTAGAGGGATATGTGCATTGTGGACAAGAAAATTCCAGGTAGAGCTGGGCATGATTTTTTTTTTTGTGTGTGAAATGAATTTATTTTGAAAAAAAAGTGCTTTTGAGACAACCATAATTATTCATATATTGAAGTCCAATCTGGCAAATTATTTCATACAAAACTAAGGGGGAACAATCAAAAGAGTTGGAAAATTATTGTTTCAATCTTTTTGGAAAGAATCACCTCAATATTTGAATTTTAAAGTTACTGTAATTTATATTGGGAAAAATCTGGTACCAGTCTGTGAGGGAAGAAAACATAAATCTTATGGAGGACATGATTAAAAGATAGATTATCTTTTCGTTGTTATGGGAGGCTGTAGGATGATCATGAGGAAGTCACCTGACATTTTAACAGTTGACCAGTTCTATAATTTTGGGACAATAAGTTCTGTGGAGATGAGCAGGCAGATAGGTCAGGAAAGCCTCATTCTCCAACCAGTTCTGGGTTCATTATGATCTTAGCATCTCCCACTTTTGCATGACAGGAGGAGGGGAGTGTGCAGCTGAGCAGGGTGACCACGGCTTCCAGGCAGGAGCAGGGGGTGCTGCCCCAGCCCCCCCAAATAAGGGGTGTCTGCAGAAGGAGCCCCCAGCCAAATTGGTAGGGATCCTCACAGACTGAGCCAAACCTAGAGCTCAGTTGCCAGCTGCTGACCCGGGGTGGGGACAGCCTGTCCCGCCGTGTTGTGTGCTGTGCCCGGCTGCCCATCACAGGGGCACTCGGAGCTGCTCTGAGCCAGTCGGGGAGGGGCATTCCCCACACCCGCCCGTGTGGAGTTACAAAGCACGGGGTTTATTTCCACTGACAACAAGGATTGCGGCACTGCTGTGGGCAGGTACTCAAATCTGTGCCTTGCTTCTGGAGGAAAGGCAGGATGGCAATTCTTAGCTGCTTTTGCAAAGCACTTGGAGCCTACAAAGAGTGTGCAAGCCGTAAGTGCTGCTGTTTACCACAGTGCTGCAGACCCAGGCTGTGACAGAGCAAGAAGAGCCAGCTCTTCTGAGCTGTTCCTTACACCATTTATTTCTGCCAGCCACAGGCTCTTGACGCTGCCTGGGAGATAGGAACAGGTGACAAGGCAGGAGCTGGATGCAAAAGATCCAAGACCCTGCGGAAGGAACAAAAAAGTTTAGTTGCTGTGGCTGTGCTTCTCCTCTGGTAAACGAAGGAAGGAGTTGTGAGTGGCAAGCAGCCAAATCCATCTTTGGTGGTGTTATAATTACTAGCAATAACCTCCAGCCGCAGCAGTAGTTAAATGGCTTTTCAGGGCAGGCACCAAACCTGGTCTGGTTTACATAAGATAAACGGGTTTGCTGGAGGGGCAGGGAGAGGAGGGGGGTGTCTGTGGTTTGAAGGGGACTGATTTACAAGTGCAGCTGCCCAGCCTGATGGTGCCATCGTCCAGGCATCATGTCCCTGCTCCTGGGGAGCAGTTTTGCAGGGGGTGCTGGCACTGTCCCGGCTCTGTCTCTGGTGGTGCTGGCGGGGGCACAAGGTCTCACTGCCCTGCAGACAGGAGCGAGAGTGACTGACGCTCCCAGGCAGTGTCCTCCGCCCTCGGGGTCAGTGGCTGTCTTGAAGGAGGAAGGCTGCACGTTGTGCAAGAACATTTTTGCTGTCCTGATGGCCAAACCTTAGCACAGGGTAGAGGAGAGGTGCATCACTCTCCTGTCTCTCCAGCTGCACTGCTGGGGAGTTTGCACAGTCCACCCAACACTGTGCATTTAGGCACTTAACTGAGGGGAAAGGGGCAGGTAAAGAACAGTACCTCCCGGGGACAGAGGGGGGTTTTAGGCTTTACCCTTTTATTGTATGCCAGTGAGAATGCCAGGCATTTAGCAGCTGGGCAGTTGAGCCAATGGTTTATTAATATTTTTTTGTGTATTTCTGCCATGTTGGGTGAAAACATAAAGTGTTATTACCTTAGTGCATTTAGTATATATGTTGTTAGTGCTGTTTTGAAACGAGGAAAGTACTATTTTCAGATCAGCTTACTGCCCTTTGTGTGCATGTAGTTAAAAACACTTCATACCTGAAAATTGCTGATTTTTCAAGTATTGATATTTTCTTTCAGACTCCTGTCAGCCTAGTCATCTATCCGATTCACTTCCTTGTAACAAACTATAGGTTTCACCTCCAACGTGACTCAGGAAATATTTCATCTCTTCCCACTTTCAGAAGCTATGGAGAAAGAAGGGCAGGTTTTATTCTTTGTATTCAGAAAGACTGATAAAAGAATTACACATTAATTTCACATTCATCTCCTTTCCATGTCTTGAATGATTGAATTGGCTGGCTGGAAGAGCATTCCTTTCTGTGGTGGTCTGAAGGGTCTTTGCTGCCATGGCTCACCTCTGTATGAGAAACCAGAGTCCAGCATTTTGTCCACTTGGATAGGACTCCTGCTAGTGCCATGTAAGACTTTGAAACTGCTAATTCTCATCAGGGACCCTTGTGCCTACAAGATAAGGACTTCCCTTCCATTTCTCAAGATCTTCTGCCTAGAAGGCCAAACCCCCTGCTGCCCATGAATTCTGATGGAGCCCAGATCTGTTTCCAGCCTTAACATGTGCTTCTGCTGGACACAGGACCTCATTGGGATGTTCACAATGCACTCCCACTGCAGAATTTGCAAACAGCAGTGAAAAAGGAATGAATGTTGTACCTAACCTACTCTTTCTTTATAGCTCTCCTGGAGTGCAACACTAGAGATGTGCCCCTTCACCCTTTCGGGAAGGCTGTGCATGAGGAATTTCCAAGTGTCATCTCCTTTGAGCTTCATTACAGAATATCTTTCCTTGTTCATACTCTTTTTTTTTTCTTCTTTTTTTACAGTATTTCAGAGATAGTGTATACTAAAATTTATTTGAAAGGTTTAGAACAATTCAGAAATAGACAGGTCCAAATCAAACCATCAGCTTTTATCTCTCCTTTGGAAGTGTTCAATAAACCTTTGATCATTGCAGAGAATCAAGCTCATGTGCTTGTTTAATCTCAACTCAGCATTAAGACCATACAGTAGTTCATAAAGAACTTTTTAGTCATAAAATCTTCTTTAAAGAAAGGGAGAGACATTTCCTCTTTACTTTGATGGTTTTCCATTTCTTCTGCTGCAGCAGAGATCACCAGTCTTCCTGTTAACTTCAACTTCCTTCCAGCACTGCAGCCTGGGCCAAAGTGATGCGTATAGGCCTGGAAATAATTTATTTCATTGAATTGCATATGTGAAGAGAAGCTTAAGAATATTTAAGTAAATTGTCATCTGTGTGACTCAGTCAGATCTTCTAAGAACCAGAAGCTTGTGTACATGCTAATTTATCAGTTCACCTTTTCTTGATCTGCCATTTCAGGTTGAATGTGCCATTGGTATACACTTTTGGGGTTTTTTTTTCACTAGAAGTGGTCAAAAAGAAAAACATCAACAGTTAAAATTAGGGGTGAGGAAGATTGAGTAACAATCTTTGCTGTTGATCCGTTATTTGATTTGGGACAACGTTGTCCCCGTTATTCCAAAGGAAAATAGAAGGAGGATAAATCTGTGACATCATAGCACTTCTCCCAGATAAAAGCTGTTTTGTCATCATCTTGTAAGTTCACTTTTAAAATGCTGAAGCAATGATCTCAGAATAGTGGCACTGGTACAGCCTTACTGTGTGATGCTATGGTATTGATTTTAAATTAGGAGACTTTAAGTTATATATATATAACATATATATATATATACACATAGATATTGGTGTATCATCCTAATGTTATTTACTGTAAATATTGCTCACTGATCAGGAATAGATCTAGAGTCTTATAGTAAGTATCACTGAAGGAGGAAAGAGAAAATCCTACTTGTTTTGGAAAGGTGTGTCAGCATTCTAACAAAATAGGGAAAAACATTATCCCTTTCAACTTAATCTGAATTGTATTTGGAGCATGACTTATCAACACCTGAAAGAGAGTCAATGCTCTAAAAAGTGGGACTGATTCTGAACTGCTCTTAGTCAACATTCATCCACTGACTTTGTGGTTGGCCTGGTATCCTTAAAGATGCCAGTCTAAGTCTTGGACTTCAGCCTTTATGAAAAGGTGTGTGGCTGTTTGATAGTTGAGCACACCCAACATGTGCAAGAAAACAGTTATTTCTATCTCTGTCTATAGGTCTGGTCTGTTTATGCCCTGTTCTGGCTCAGCCTGGCGTTGGTGATGCCATGTCACAAGCTCCAAAGGAAAGTAAGAAATCCCAGCAAAAGATAATGATGGAAAAGTCAGCAACCAGGGCAAATGTCTCTCTGACTTCAAGGAGTTTGAGCTTGTTTCATCAGTTTTCAGTATACTGCCTTCTGAATTTTCTGTAAACAACTCCTCACTGCTGTATTAGGAAATAGTGGGCAGCAGCACATTATTTTCCTCACCTGTATGAGACCTCACTTCAGTCAGCTCCATCCTCTCCTCTCTTACTCATTTCTAATCTGTTCTAGTATTTTTGATCTCTCCATCTCTTCATGTGGAAATCTTTTCCAGCCCCTCTCATTTTTAGCATCTCTCCCTGGAGTCAGTCCTCTTCAGCATAATTTGCTCTGAGACAGCCACCCAGGATACACCACAGGAGTTTAAAGCTTTACATCTCTCCCAACAGTATGTCCTGACAGTATGTCTTTGCTTTTTAGCCATCCCAAGAGAAGGCCCATGGTCTCCTCTGGGATATTTTTCCTTTGTGATTACACCTCATCCCAAAGGAACCTGTGTTACAGCCAAGAGAAGCCACGCAGCCTTGCTGCTGGCACACACCCCCTCCTTTCCCCGTGCTCCAGCTGGGGATGTGGTCAGGCTGCCGGTGCATGAGATCACATCCAGCAGGGCTACTCCCTGGAAGCCAAAGTGTTGCTTAGTAACCCACTCATGGAAGTACCAGAAGCATTTTTCAATCTGTCACATTGGCAAAGAACACTGGCTCCTTGATTTAGAGGCATTCTGCTGTGCGTGGCAGGGCCATGCTCCATTATCTTGCATCCAACACTATCTGCAAGCAAGGAAATGAACCTCCCATTTAATGGAGGGGCTGGGAGCAGGTGGGGGTGTGAGGCACAGAAAATATTTTTCTAGGATTGTACATGAAGCTTTTAGCTGGTTCTCCTGGCATCTAGTCCTCATCTTAACTTCCTTCCCATGGGAGATATTCCCTGCTTATGAAATGCACTCCAGGGTCCTATAGCAATTGGCCAAACAGGACCCTGCAGCACCTTCATCTATTATGAGACATTACTGCAATAAAACTCGGTGTGTCATACAGAAACTGGATGAGGTATTGCAATATTTATGCTGTAAGCCTCAGTGTCATGGACAATTGCTACAGAATAATGTATGTCCTTTCTTAATGCAGTGGAGTCACAGCAGCTTCAGCAGAGCACACTGAACACAGATCATCTGTGATTGCATGGTTTCCTCAGTTATTTTCAAATTATTCTTTTATAGAGACTTAAATGAAAAATATCCTCTCATTTAAAAATAGACCGTAAAGGCTCTTAGGTTACTCCTCCTTTTAAGAATAATTCAGTCTGAGAGCAAAACATCCAAGAACTGGGTTCTGACTTCAGAGGCTGACTCCTTCATCCAGCACTGGTTTATCATTAAAAATGGCTTTAAAAAGTAACTTGAGGGCTTTTATTTGAGGTGCCTTTTTGATTTTGTTATCACATCTCCTCAATTTGGAAATAAAAAGGTATTTTAAACTAGCTAGCTTTGTGCTCCAGGGACCAGCTGGACTCTTCCCATCCTACTTCTTGTTATCAAAGACAGTAGAACCATAGAGTGGGTCCAGCCACGACATCACCCATTTCTGTGGCTTGCCTCCTGTTGACAGATTGTGTCCTGGAAGCCCTCTGCAAAAAATTGAAGGGCTTTTATACGGGTCGTGGAAGGTCCAGGTCTGAAGATGAGGTTGTTAGACAAATGTACCCAAGGGTTCTTTTCATCTTTGGAGTGTCATTTACCTGGGATGATGCTCAGTGTTGCAGTGATGAAATCAGCAAGTTTCATCACATTTTTTGTGTAATGCCTTGTCAGTGCAAGGCCAGTGACATGCACAATAGTCGTGTACTAAAACTTGGCTCAGCATAAAGATGAAAAAAAAATCCCACAATATCAGAAGCTCCTGACTTGATTTCTGAGAGCTTTCTGAGGAGATGAGTACCTTCCTGTGCTCTTTTCCAGTCTAAAAAATAAATTTGGCTATGGGATAAAGAGTCCTTCAAATTTATTTTATGTAGTTATATTTTTTGCACACAGTTTAAGAAATACAGAAAGTGATCAAAAATGCTTCTGATGATTGGCAAACATAAGAGCATTTGATGACCTGCTGTGGATCCCAGAGCAGAAGTGTCTACATCAAAAAAATATTCAGAATGAACTGGTTTCTCCAGGGGGCAGGGAGCATTCTTGGCAGGGAAGCAAAGACTGTGAAGATCTGATCTACATTTTAGCTCTTAGAACTGGCTGTGCCAGCTCAGAACTGATGGAAAGCTTGCCATTGTGATGCTTTGCTCTGCGGAAAAAGGATTCTGAGAAGCACTAAGTGTACACTGAATTATTGTTTTAAAAGAAACGGGGTATCTTTTTCCAGTCTTCTAATACATTAACCTTGAAGTTTGTTCGTAATGAAATAGTCTAGCCTTACCAGTTAGTCATTGAGGCAAAAGACTTGTTGTTATATCGACAGTGGGCTAGGGAAGAGCAGGAGTACTGGGTAACCTCTAGGCAATACTGAGAAAGAACATCCACTCCCTGCATTCACAGGGGAGGACGCCTCTTTATTTGCACTTACTGCACATTCTGCATCTTAAAATTATTTGAGGTGAGAACCATTTTAGAGCAACCGAGTTAGCTACAAAGCAGGAGAGGTTCCATTAGTGTTAATTCTTCTTGTTTAGGTTTCTATCTGCTTGCATACTCACAGCCTTCTTTTCAGCATTTGAAGATGCTCTAGATTACTTCTGTCTCACCTAACTGGGATCTGCCTGCCCCTATTGAAAAAACAAATTATGGGTTAGAAGCTGCGCCACTTCCTGGCTGTACATACCCCTATCTATACAACATGTGTGTGTATGTTGAGTGATTGCATTGTAGTGGCTTTTGTAATGCAATAACTGTGGTGTCAAGAAAATGTGGTTGGAGAAAACTATACTTACAAATTAACATGAATAGAAAATCAAAGTCACTGAAAAGGCAATACAGCTGAAGAAATCTTACTTTGAGCCACCACCATGTTTTCCACAATATGCCAACTTCTGTATCCTCTAAATAGCCTTTTGTCCTCTTTGCAGCAGAAGTGAACTTTAATTTTGTGTCTGTACTCTGAACTGGAGACATTGGTGCTCAGTCTTTTCATAACGTGCTGATGAATTGAAATGCTAACCTTGTCATGGGTTCGCCAGCTATGAAAGTAGCTTCCCACCAAAATAATCCAATGCCAGTTGGTGAATAGCTTGGAGGAGTTTTGGATGCTGCTGACTGAAGAATGCCATTGAAATGTTGGTCCTCAGGGCCACGAGGTTTTGTATTGATGCTTGTAAGAAAAACCTAGCAGTCTCAGATGAACACATATGTCCTATTAGTCACATGGCAGATACAGAGACAAGTCAAAACTGTGTAAGGGGAAAAACATAAGGGTTCCTGCCTGAAGAAAGCCCCACATACCATCTCATTTCAGAGGAAAACCCCTTCTGTGACCAATCTTTGGTGACAAGTAGGTGGGCTCAAAGGCTGGAAAGACTCATCTCTGTAGTGTGTTTGTCACTGTGTCTTTGGTTATGTACACATACCAGAATAGGAGAAAATGCCTGTCTTTCTTTCAATTTCCTTTTCAGCTATGTACACTGCCTCCAGGTTGCCTGTTGCTAGACCCCTTGAGGTCTCATTGGAGTTTACACTATCTTGCTTGGTATTTGTTTACTTTTGGCAGCCACAGACTAAGGTTACAGGTTTGGGAACCAGTACATAATTGTAAGGACAGCTTCCTGTGTTACTTTTCTCCCCCCTCTTCCTCTTTTGTAAAGTGTGAACCTTTCTTTGGAACTCTGAAGTGACTGTATTGTTACAATGTTTGTATGTAGAGATTTGTTTTAACATGGCTTGTGTGGAGGACCTTTGCTCTTCTTATCTCACATTCAGTTTCATTAAGTGCTTGATAGCTTTGCCAGCCTTCTGTGGGGGAGGAGAGGTGATCGGGTGGCTTCAAAACTTGGCTTTTTTTTAAGGGAAATTTGCCAGGCTTTACCTAGAGCAGTATGAGAATCTGGGGTGCTCCTGGCTGTTCTTCAGTAATCCTAATCTGATTGCTTCTTGGAGAAAGAGATCAGCCTTGAAACCCTCAGAAAAAAATATATTGTTTAATGCGCTAAGCCAGCACTGACCAAGAAGGCCCATCAGTTTGTCATGCATGGAAACCTGCATAGTGTTTCACCCTGCCAGAAGGTGTCTGTTGAGCACAGAGTGAATCATGGCAACTCACACTGCTCTGCGGATGCCAATGGAGCCACCGCAGCTTGCATCAGCCAAGGATCGGCCCTTCCGTGTTTTGGTGGTTAGGAAACCTGTGAGTGAAATCCTACTGATGTTTGAGAGGAGAGGAAAGTGGGGGCTGGAAGCCTCTCAACCTCACAGGATTTCTTTGGTATTCATACACATTTGCAAGAATGTATTCCAAGCATCTTGTACTGTTATTAGTAACTTGTACTGTAGTTTGTTAGCAGTGTTGACTACCTACATAGCTAATATTCTGTTGCAACTTAGAAAACGTGTAAACAACAGCAGAAAACAGGAGTTTAGAACTTGTATGTACTGTTTTTTTTATATTAAAGCACTTCAATTAAAAGTTCAAGGAAAAATGCTTCTGTAGCCTTTGTACCTGTTTGGATAACACATGTGTGGAAAGAGATGGGAGTGTGCTCTTCCCAAGATTTGGTTTGGTACTAAGCAAAAGAGATGGTCAAAATTTTGGGAAGACCTTTGTGTGTTAAAGTTTATTCAGCAAACAGAAGGTGCCAACAAGCTAGTCCAGAAGACATTATAATCTCACAGAGTCCCTGCGACCAACGCTGAAGTGTCTGAGTCATGGCCGAGCCATCACCAAGTGCTGATTCACAACGATGTGAGTATCTGCAAAAGAAGTTTTAAATGGGGAGCAGTTAATGAATGAGTCCACGTGCAGTATATTAGATTTCCTTTATTTTTATTGCAAAGTCCCTCATAGGTCACTGGAAGCCTGTTCATGGGAAAGTGAAGGAAAAGCATCCCCAGCCCAGGGTTATTTCAGGGGTACTGGAAAGTGGTGAGTTTGGGTACCAAAGGAATTGTGTTGGAAAACAGCAGCACACACAGGCAACAAATGGTCCTCACCACACATCCCAGAAATTGTTTCTCTCCCTGCCCCCTGGCCCCTCACAATGTGCATATCCAAATACTTTCCTGGATCACATCACTGTGGGATTGGCGTGCATAAACAGACATCTCTAAAGCAGTTTGTGATTTGGTGATCTCAGCCCAGCTCTTAGTAGCCAGATGCCCACAATATGAAAACAACCATCAAAACTGTCTCTTTTGCTGCCACTGTTTAATCAAAGGGACAATGGGAGAGAATGGCAGTCTTATTTCTACAAAGAGCCCTTCAATGTCAAATTTGCCATACAGTAGAGTAGCATTCACCTCTGTGGCACAGACCACAGCCACTCCGGAGGGGAACAAAAGCTCTCAGACAGCACGCAATTAATCCAGCATCTATTAAACCAAGCACGGGTAATTTTGAAGGAACGTAACAGATTTCTGCTTTAAATTATTCTAAGCACTATTTTTTTTTTTAACTCTACACAGTATGCACAGCTCCAAGTACAAACCAGAAGGCTCTGTTTCTGGCAGCTGTTATCTTTCCGGTAGCTGTTTTACATCCCTGGCATCTCATAATCCTGAGACAAAAATCAAGTAAAACACAGCAGAGGAACAGCATTAAAATGCCTCTGGTTTTCCTCCTGCCCAAAGCCGTGTTCAGGTGCTCAATGCCAGAGCAAACAATTAATTCCATGACCAAGGGAACTAATGAAATCTGGTTTCCTATGGATTTATGACAAGACGTTACCTTGGTGGCAGAGACTTGAGGAGTTAGTCTTTCTGCCAATATCTTGAATCCAGATGAGGATTTTATCAGCACTAGTCACTGGAATGGCATAATGAACTTTGAAATGGATACATTAAAAAACCAAAAAAAAATGAAAGCTATATTACACAACATACAGTGAGAGATTAAATTTACTGATGGGAATTTACAAGATAATTAAAATCACAGATCAAAATTAATATACCTTGTCTGCTGAGTCCTTAAAATGGGACTGCTGCTTGTTTTATTCCTGTAGAGTCTGTCCCCACTTCTTCCAGTGAATAACAGTGTGGTTGCCAGTGGACTGATTGCAATAAAAGACACATAGTATTTGTAATAGAAGAGCAAAAGGTGTAAATAAACAATATGTTTTCACACAGAAGGAAAATTGCCCAAAGATCTAAGATGGACACGTATTTTTAAATCTTTTTAAAAGTCATTTGGAAAAGAAGAGGAAAAGTGAGGTGAGAAGTTTCCTGAGAATGAAGAACTGTTCTGAGCAGTCAGAACAAGAGTTGACTGTGAAGAGCAGCAGAAGTTTTTCATGATAATGAGAAACTGAGTTGTAAAACGACAAATGAAATCTACTGTCTATAAATGCACAGTAGTGCTTCTGGGGGACAGAAACACCCTAATTATACATGCATAATGAAGGCTCTAAATCAGCCATCACTTCATGGGAAAATGATCTCAGCATTGTTGCTAATTTTGAGAAAATGACAGGTCAAGGCTGAGCAGGTGTCAAAAAAGCAAGTAAAATGTTAGGAATAACTAGGAAGGGATTAAAAAAAAAAAAAAAAAGACAGGAAACGTCATTAAGTCTCTGCATAAGTCTGTGGTGTGGTCCTGTGCTGGGCAGTGTTTGCAGCTTCTCCACACTCCCGCCCTCCCATCCCCACGGTCTAGAACACATCCAAAGAGCCAGAAGAGGCACAGGGAACCACCAGAAAGCACTGGCACTATGGGACAGCTGCCATGCAGGGAGAGAACAAGTGTGCTGGGACTCACTGGGTGTCAAGAGAGACGGCAAAAGAGATACAGGTTTGCAGGTTTGCCAGGAACCAGCCACTGCAGAAAACAAGGTTGACTTTCTGCCCCAGCCATACTGAAGCATCTGGCTCCCTGCAGCTGAGTAGGCACAGCCCAGCTGTGGGGTACACACTCTATGTGCACCTTGGTCTTCATATTTTTTGGCTCCCAAACTTCGTTTAGAGGTCATTATTAGGGAAGGTTATCTCCACATCCAATCCCATATTTTGGTTCTCACATCTTATTTTAATAGAGTTTATCCCTAATCTCAGATTTATTTTCCTACCCTTTAGTATCTGTCCATAGGGGGAGAAAATCTATTTGACACTTTAACCATAGTCCTTGAGGAGGTTAAGCTGTGCCTGCTTATTTGATTCACTCCAATTGATAAAAGCTAATCAAACAGCTTGTGGTTGAAGCCTTTGCCATTTTTCTGGTACAAAAACCATACGAAATAGTAAATCCAAATTCAGCAAACCACAGCTAAAATCCAGGTGGGTGCAAACCTAGCACCACATCAGAAGAGGGTGAAGCTCCTGTCTGCTTCTGTGGGACCAGGATTTCATCTCTAAGTGTAGAAGCTTCCTAAGAAGATACAACAATGATTGCAAAGACTGAAGGTGGCTCTTCATCACAGCAGAAATTGATTTAGTGTCTTTGTATTACGTGCTCCTGCAATGCCCTAGTGCATCTATCTGTTCTGATACCACAACAGCTCACTGCTGCACAGCCTCTGCTTTAGTGATTTGTTTACATGCCCATCTTATTCTTGGGAAATAAGAATCCATAGGAACTGAAAGAGCCTCCTTCCCAAGGCTGTGCTGAATGGAAGAAAGACCCATCAGTCTCAAAGAGATGCTATGGAGAGCAAAGGTACCTCCCCGGCAGCCTGACCTTGGCAAGGAGACAGGAGACTCACCATTTGCGACAGGCAGCAGTTCCCTTTAATAAATATTTCATGGCAGAGAATGGCAGACTTGGGGAGAAAATGGAGGGCAGGGTTCAGCCTGTGACGCAAGGTGATGTGACCAGACCTTGTCTAGCAGGGCTGGAGGCCACCTAATTGGCATTCCCACGCCATTCTTATGAAGAGCATTCTGTAGTCCTCTGGGAACACAAAAATAATTAAAAGGCCCCTCAGCATGCAGTGTTGCTAATGGGCTATTGCCTGTCATGTGATGTTTTTGTGCTCAATTAGAGCTGAGCAACACAGACTGCTCAAAATTCCCATCTCCCTCCAAGAGACACCTGGGTGGACCAAGCCTCCTTTTCTGCTGCACGATGGCCCTTGCTGTGCATTGCCCTGCAGGGTCTGTGATGAGGAGCTGAAGGCTGGGGTGGCAGCTGAGCTCGGTGCAGCAGAGCACAGAGTGCTGTATTTTTGGTGCCACAGACGGAGCTCTGGCACTGGGGGCAGAGCACACGGAGCTGGTCGGTTCAGAGCACTCATCCTCGCACACCCAGGCACCTCAGCAGTGACCTGGAGCTGCAGGATGACTGCACATATGGTACAAACCAAAGGCCCTGGATCTCTTCCAGGCAAGGCCTCGCTCACACATTGCATATCTCTGTGGACTTCTGGCTTCTCTAGGCACAGTGCAAGGCTCAGTTGGTGCCAGCCACAGCTGCCTGGCAAAGAATTTCTTCAATATTCTCCCCCTTTTCACCGTGCAGATCCTGCATGGGATGATGCTGAGAAACCTATCAACACCTTTTTTGCTTTCTCAGGAGGGATTTGGCCACCTGAAGGCAATTTCTCTTTGCAATCTCAGATTGCCCTCTGTCCAGGCACCTGTTTTATTTACCAGCCCTGCTGTGGGGGCTGCCTTGCCAGGTCTCTGCGCCTAACGCTGTCTCTGATGCTCTCACAAGCCTCAATTCCAATTGCAAGCCATCGGAGCAAGCCATTGCTGCCTCATTTGGGCCAAAACAACAATTTGTCTCCAAGGTATGGTTGTTTGAGTATTCATGGGCTAAACTTTAGGTAATTAGCATTGTTAATGTTCTCTGTGTGATATTACAGCTGTGGGCCTCATTAAAATATTCTCCTGGGAGAAGTCAGGTGAAAAGTCAGGTGTCAGCTTTGCTTCATGTGGAAAAGCCTGCCTGTTATTCTGAGAGAATTATTTGTTTAAACACTGGATTTACACATGATGGTGTATTTAATCCCCAGTGCTTCTGACAGCTAGAGCTGGGCTGAGCTGCTGAGCAGCACTGGCTTGGATGCCAGCAGCAAGGATCTCCATATCTTCTACCTAAGAAAGGCTTGGCCTTGTGGGCTCCCTCCCAGGACACAGGCAGGATTCTGCAGGTTGGTCTTTTCAGTGTCAGCTGTCCCACCCCACCATAAGCCCCTGTGATCTTGCCCACTGCCTGGACAGCCCCAGCCGCTTCCCTGAGCAGCCAGAGCCTGAGGAGTGCTTTTAAAAGAAAGGAGGACAGTGACAAAAGGCCACAAAAGAGCTCAAGCTGATCTGAACCAATGGAGTTCAGGCCATGAGAAGAGAAACAAAGAAACAGCCTCTGCTTCTCAGCCAGGGGATGGCATGGCCCAGGGCCATTTTACCATGGCACTACCAGATGCACTGGTGGTAATGCCATCCTGTCTCTGTATTTTGTACAAGAAGGGGGAGACTTGAGCTACCCCAGGCAGTGAGGAAGCTGTGCCCCAGCAAGGGCCTGGAGGAGTCCATATAGCTCAGATATGGGGCATAGCACAGCTGTACTCTGCAAGAGACTCTGCATTTGCTCTGTGACCTTCCTGAGTTCTTTTCCCCAGGCCTGCCAGCAGCTGCTTGGGCAATTATTTATAAACAGGAGCTGAGCTTCTCCAGCTAAAGGAGATGGCTGTGGACAGATGTCAGCACAATGAATGGGCACATACCAGCTGTTTGCAGGCGCTGAGCAGAGATGCCCACTGACAGAGACAGAGATGTAGAGAGATGCATGCTGGCTCTAGACCTGGCCTGCTGTAGCTGCACAGAGTGTAAAGCATAAATTGTGGTGGTTTTGTTATTTTTTGGGGAGTGGGTTGGTTTTTTCTTTCTTTGTTGTTGTTTGTTTGTTTGTTTCTAATGTTTCACCCAGTATGCCTCTAATATCACTTAGTGGGTTGACCTCAGGAGCACAAAGAGTTGTTCTTGTGCCTGGGAAGAACAGCCACCACTGTGGCTAGGCTGAATGCTCAGTCCCAGGCAAAGCTTTGTGTTTTGAGATGCCACCTGAAACCAATAGCTGCAGCCTCTAAGTATGTTTCTCCAGGAACAGATTTTGTTGTGTTTTCCCTTGGGGGGTTTGGCAGGCTGCTCAGATGGGGAATGAGCGTTTGAAAGTCTCCCCCTTCCTTTCCATTCAGCTACTTAAATGTCCTTATTTCTCACGGATCTTTCTGCCTGTGGGAGTGCTAGGTAGGTGGCTGGAAGAGCAGAGGTAGAGAGATGCAATGGAGGTATCGGGTTTCTTGTGTGAAGACAAGCTGAAGGCCTGGGTGGGATGAAGGATGGAGATGGGTGAGTAGGAGGAAGCCTCACAGGATGGAAAGGAGGAGCCAAAAGACTGTAGGATGAAGATGGGAATGGAAGATTACCTGACTGCAGGGAGAGGATTTGTACAGCAGGATGCTGCTTTGTGTTGATTATGCAAATCACCTGTGCGTGCGCTGCAGCGCTTCCTTCGGTTTGCTGTTTTGGTAGAGGACAGCTGGCTGCTCCCCAGGCTGCTGCTGCAGCCCCTGTCACAGTGGGCAGCACCAGGCCAAGAGCACTGGAGGGTAAATGGAATTGCCTTGGTCAGCTTTTCCAGGAAACACCTCAGCTGGTTCATACTGGAGTACTTCCTGTGAGTCTACTATGCTGCTTCATACCTTCCAAAAATCTGACCCATCAAATTTTGTGCTGAGGGATGTGTTTAGTTCTTCTTTCACTAGTAAAACTATCAACAAAATTACCTGTTTTACCATGTCCTACTTACTATTTAAGGAGATTTTCACCAGAACTAGCTAAATCCGGTCAACATCCCTGTTGTTCTGAACATTCTCAGAGCTGGAAGGAGCCTGGGGTAGGGAAATCACACAGTGTAAAGCTCAGGAGGATACACTTTTTGTCTTGGGCCATAGTCCAACCTTGTCCTAAACTTCAGCGTCCAAGAGCTGTGCACAGTGCTCTCTGCCTTTGTGCAGAGAGCACAAATGGCTCTTGGAAAAATTTGACTCCTTCTGTAGCCAGGCCATGCAGCCAAGTCAAACTGCAAAATTTGGGTCCATATTTTGTCTGATGCCTGGTCAGGTATTCAGAGTAGAGCTTAACTTTGCCTCATGAGTTAGAGGCAAATAGCAGAGCTGAGATGTGGTAGTGCTTGCTGCAAAGCCTGTGCCATACCTTCATACACATGGAGCAGAAACCATGGACATAAATTCCTTGTAAGAATGGGAATCACGTAAGGAAAACAATTTTGTCTCAGGAGAATTCAGAGCAGGATTTTATACATTGGTAGAGGCCAGAACAGTGTGATATTGACTACTAACATCTTTACTAATAACAGTAACTTTGGAGAATCACTGGGCACATGGATTTAATCTAATTTAAATGTAGCTCTCCTGTGCTTCCTTTGCTGTGAACTTGTGCAGATGAAAGAGGAATAACTATCTCGCCGACAAGCAGTTCCACGTACTGGAGATTAGCAGAGGCACCAGTGAGGAGCGGGGCTCCTGCCGGGTGCTGACATTCCCGCAGCGCTGAGCAGAGCCTGCATTCAAATTATTCTGAGGAGAGACGACTCTTGTGCAGGGGCAGCACAAGGAATGCATCAGGGACTGGGCAAAGGGGTGCCTGTGCCTCACAACTCACCGAGCATAGGGGTGTCCACTCATCATCTGCCTGATAGAGTGGTGTGTGACTCCTTTCCTCCTGTCCTGCATGGGTGTGTTTCTGTGCGCATCTGTGTATCTGTTTCAGGGCTGGCATGTTCATCTGATGATACATATTTAAATAATGTAAATAATTGACATGCAATAAGGAAATGCGCTTTATCAAATGAAGCGAGACCAGGCAAGGCCCAGCATCAATTCATATTCATATGCTGTGCATTTCCTCCCTGTTTAATCTGTGTTTTAAAGGAACCTGTCCCTACTGGGAATTCCACTGCCAGCCCTCACCGGCCTCATTTTGTGCCTACTATGCCTTCAAAACTAATCCATCCTCAAAGCCAGAGGCTCATGTCAGCTTCATTTTGAGAGTGAGCATTTAATTTCTGTGTATTCCTATCCTTTAAAAAAACCAACATTTAAAGCAATAAAGGAGAAAAGCAGGGGGAGAGTAGAGAAACAGCAATCTGACTCTCCGTCCATCCATCCATCCGCCTGTCACAGCTAAACCCGGTATTTTACTACGAAAAGAGGTATCTCCTTGTCCTCTTTTTACCATATTGACATTAGGACTCTGTGTAAGACTCACAAGGCCTGTTTCTCCTGGATTTAAATTCAATGCCCCTGCACTTCTTTCAGCTGCCTTTAAAAGTTTCTTCTTCCCTCTGCTTTTTTTGTAATGGCAGCATAAAGTTTTGAATGACAAAAGAGGACTTAAATTTATAGTGACTGGTGATCCTGATGGCAAATGCCAGGTGAACAGTACAAGCCTTCCCTGAATCCAGCTTGCCTTTGATCCAGGCATGTGTGTACCCTTTCCACTCTCTGTGCCTCCAAATGCTCCTTCTTTGGTTTTGGGAATGTGTGGAGCAGCACTTTCATTAATTGTGTGCTGAAGCCTGTGAACAAATTAGCATCTGTGCACAAAGGTGCTCCCCTGGCCACCCTCTCTGTGCTGCTACACTTAATTGGTGTGAGTGCAGCAAGGGAGAAGCCAGCAGGCACTGCATTTAGCTTTCCTCTTTCTTCCCCTCTCACTCAGAGATTCCTCTACATTATTTTTGATTCAGAGTCTCCAGGCATCTTGTTTAATTTATGCTGCAACTTTCTTATTGTCTCCAGAAATGCATTTGCAAAGAAAAAAATCCATGCAGAGGATCTTTATGAGAGGGTGAGGGAAGCTGCCAATGGTGATTATGCCGTGAAACAATCAGCATGAAGAGTGGCCAGTGCCTCTGAACAAAGTTATCGGTAAAAAATGGCAGCTTTGATCAATTTGTGTTTTCACTTGCCTCCATGAGAGGCTGTAACCCTTTAACTTCAAGTCCAGCCATCAAACTCTGTCTGCTCTTCCCTGAAAGGGACTATGTGGAAAAAACCTTTCTTCCCCTCCACCTCCCCATTTGAGGCATTTAGGATTAGCATGGCATCTCCAAGCTTATGCCTGGTGTATCATCCCCTCTTTCTGAGCCTGGGCTTTTGTCTTTGGCCTGTAACTGTTTTCCTGTGCTTTGTCCTGCTCTCATTCACATACAGACCATGAAGAACCTGCACATCGTCAGTGTTTTCAAGGGGGTGTTCATAAAGGCACTGCAGTCCAGGGAATACACCCCAAGGAAACTGTCTAGAGCAAGATCTGAGCTCTTCAACACAATGAGAGGGAGCAGTTCTGTGCCTTTTGCTTTGGGTATAGGCAAAGATGCAATCCAGAGGGAGGGCTTCTGCTCCCTGCACAGAAATGTGTCTCCCTCCTCGGCAACAGCCTCCAGGGCTTGTGCTTCCTGTGGGGGTGAGGGGAGAGAAGTCTGCAGCCATCCCTCAGCCAGTGTGTCCCCTAGCATGGACCCTGGTTGGAAATCCTGCCACAGCAGGGGAACTTGGCACCCCACCTCTCACAGGGGTACAGCTGGCAGTGGCATAGCACCATCCTTTCCCAGCAGCACTGCTTTTACAGAGACAATGGCCCAGTTAGCACATGGTGAGCCTTAGGACTGCAGGAGGAAGGAGAAATTAGCATGCGTGTCCCTGTGCCTCTTGGGCCAACAGCATCCAGGTCTCATAACTCTCCTTTTCTCTGTGCTGTCCTGATGCCTCTATTGTTTCTCATCAGCTCTCAGTATGTTGATTTAATGTCTTCTGCCTTCCTGGGGCAGAAATAACACTTGTCCTTTCCCCTCATCTTGAAGATGATGCTATGCAGCTGTGGAGAGTCCTTGAGAGTGCATTAGTGGCATTGCTGGCAGCTCTGACCCACAACCATCTCTTGCTTGTCTGCTCCAGACAAGAGGTTAATTTTCCTAATCCTAAAAACTGTAATGAAAAGATGAACAGGAGACCAGGGTTGTTTCCTGGGTAAAGCAGAGCTGTGATGCTCTCTGCAGAGGCATCAGCTCCCCCTCAGTGAGAAAAACACACTCAAGTATGTCGATGACAACCAGAAGAGTTGGTTTTGGTACTGTCAGAACAGTGCCAGTTGCCTGTTTGGCCATGTGTAAATGAGCAGAACCTCCTCCAGGCACAAAATCCCTGGGAGGTGCAAGACTTTGGCTCCTCCATGCTGCCAGCTTTTCTGGTGCTGCGCATGTGCAAAGCAGGGAACACTGCCCAGGCACTCAGAGGAGAAAGAGACTGAGGGTACTGTGGTGTGCCCCAAGAGTGGCACAGGAACAGCAGGTTCAGTTTGTGCTGAATGCACAAACATGTGACTGTCCCAAGGCCACACAGTGTAACAGAGGAGTCATTCAACACAAAGCTTCGTCTCACTTGAAATGCAGGGCTTGCTGGAAAACACTGTCCCCAAGGTCACTGAAAGAGATTGCTGGACTCAACAGCTCAACACCTCCTGTTGAGCTGTTCAGAAGGTAACAACAAGCTCATTTGAAAAGTGGCCCAAGGCTTGCTGGGAAGCCAAGCTCTGGGCTGAGCAGTGTGCTCTGCGCAACACCCTGGGCCAGCGCTGACTGCAGCCTGCCTCCACCTGAGCGGACTTGCTTGTAAGGCAGCCCCGGCTCCCTACAAACCCAGGCCCCCTGTAAAACATTCATCAGTCCCAGACAGCCTGCAGCTGAGCCCGAGCTTAGCTTTGTGTCTTACAGGAACTAAAAAGCCAAGAGTATTTTCCTTGGCTCCACAGCACCTCCTGGTCTTGTCATTGCCTCTGCTGTATACTGCCACTGCTGTTTGTTTCCCCCTAGGGATCAGTCGGACAGGCAGTGGCATCTTGTCCTGATATTTCTGGACCCACTTAAGTTTTCAGAAGTTTTTTGCTGAGGTGATCCCAACTCCTCTGAGTTGCACCAGCTTCTCCTTCCCTCTCCCATTTCAGGGCAGCTTAAGCTGTGATTTTGTGTTGATACTTGCGTGGGGAACCCACTGTAGAAGCTGGAAGCTGGCCATTCCTGGGTTGGAAATCTTGTGAGTGTAGAAGGCTGGAAAGCCAGGGCTCTGGCTCAGACAACAGCCACCCTGGTTCCCTGCCAGAAGCTCTTCTTTATCCCTGCCATTTAGGTTTCTCCCTGCTTGAGGAGGCAAGTGAGTTATGATCTTGAGGAACTGGCATAGGCAGAGAGCCAGGGGAGACCAAGAGCAAGCAGACAAATAATGGGAGCTCTCAAAAGAGTAGGTCAAAGACAGGAGGACAGAGAAAAGAGGCAGGAAAATTCAGACATAGTCTTCTGCTGCAGTTCCTGAGTAGGACAACTTCATTCCCAGCAATTAAAAGGTTAATTCCCTTGACAACACCTCCCCCTCTTTCCCAAAGTCTATCTCAGAAATAATCAAAGTATTTAATTAATATTGCACTAGTCCAAATAAGTACAATCATCTTCCAGGAGTATTTACATGTCAGACTATAATTAGCAGCCTCCTTGGCACCAGCCCACGAGGTGACAGGTCACAGTTTCCATTACATGCTGCATTTTTCCATATCATTGCTCAGTCCTGAGTGACTATGAAATGAATTAAGCGAACTCAGCAAAGATGATGGATTGAGTGAGCCATGGTGGCAACCAGAAGAGGAGCAACTGATTTTTCTTGTCAGGAACTTGTTGACAATAATCAACACCTTAGTTAAGTGATAATTTTTTTTTTTAAGTATGCTTTTCAAGTAGTCTGAGAAGTAGAATGTCAAGATTTCTCCATTTCCTAGTGATGATGAATTATTTTTACTTTGACTGAATTTCCTTTTACTTAGGAGGGAAGTGCTTTGTCCATCCTACTGGATGGTGTCTCTTGTTCCAACAGAGGCAGATGGGTGAAAGAGTGGCTGCACTTAAAAAAACCAAAATTGTTCTTGAATCCGTTTTACTCCTAGACCTTTCTGTTAGCCACTCAGACAAGACAGAACCTGTAAGGAGGCACAACAAAGCTTCAGCCCAGAAATGAACTTCTGTCTGTGGAGAAAAGTGGTTGCATTATGATCAGAGCTGCAGTAGGTTGAGTCCTGGGGCACTGGCATCTGCCATTGCATTTGCTGAGATTTGCTGAGTTTTTACTATAATTTTACTCAAACAAGCTATTCATAAAGGATCAAAACAGATACATGCATAAAACTAGAAGAAAATATCAATGAGCAAATTCCCATCTTTTCTCTTACAAAAATGTAAGCATTGTTATTTTCTCACTCAGACATGTGCATTGCTTATTTGCAAGGGCAACTGGATAGGAAAAGGCCCAGTGAAATAGGCATCGACACTAAGGAGTCCTCTGGGCTCCCCAGGTGCTTTTTGAATTTCTTCCTGGAACTTCATCCCTATATAATGTACAAGGGTTTTGCAGAAATGGTGGCTTCTGGCTTGGTACCACGTCAGCTCCTCATTTAGCTGGCTTTCTGCTTGGATGTGAAGCTCCAACAACATTTTTTGCTTCTCATTGACCCGCTCAGAAGTCCCAAGCTCCATTTTGGCTAGGAATGTGGAAGCAGTATGTCTGAGGGAGAAGAGTGAAAGCATCAATGAAGCATTTAGGGTGCATGCAGATTTCAGGCTGATGCCCTGCCTGCCTGCTGTGAGGTGACCCCCACCTATGGCTGTCTTACAGCTGCAGCTGGACAAAGATGTGAACAAGTAAAAGTGCCTCCTCAGGCAAGAAGAAGCCAGTGGAAAACTTGAGGGATAAGGAAATATAAATCCGATGTTTTTGCAGTGAAGTTTCCTGATGAACCTCTTGTCTGGGCCTCTCCCTGATGCCTCATGCGTGGCTGCAGCTCTGCTGGTCCCCTGTGCTGGCAGCAGTGGACTGCCCTTCATGCCTGGGAGCTTGCAGGGCTCAATTATGCACTTACATGTCTTCCTCAAAATTGGCACCATCTGGACCACCACCTGAATGTCATTTTTTTTCCTGCACAGCTTCTCACATGATTTACCAGCTTGTGTTTGTGATTAGGAGGGGGGAGGATGTGTGTAAAAGGTGGTGAGATCTGGCACAGGTTTTTTGCATAAGCAATGCCACTGACAGAACTTTTATTTTGGATTTCATTGATCTCTCCACTTCCCTGGAAACCTGTGCCACTTATTCAGAGCAGCTATCTAAATCTGTGTCAACCTCCAACAGGGCTAAGTCTATTCTTCTAAAAGAATAAATACATTAATCACCCTAAGGATAACCTCAGAAATAATAACCAGCTTTTTGTTTGAAGTGCTTCCACAGGGAAGAGAGCATACCAGGACAGGACTTGGAGAGGCCAGTCTCTGTGAAGTGGTTCAGGTAGCATAGGCACCCAAACAGCATCTACAGATCAGCTCTCACAACCTCCTCCAGGCTGCTCAGGTGAAAGAGGTACTGCTCCATCACCTGCAGCACAGCTGAAGCTCTGATTATACAAAAGTGTCCACAATCACAATCCTCATTTTAGGAGTTTGCTGTATTCTAGAACACATACTCCAAAATCAAATTATGATTTCATAAATCTGACTAATCCAGGCTGTTGGCCTGTTGCTGCAGAGCACATTCTTGTACCAATGCTGCCTCTGCCACCAGCCAGTTTCACCAGAACAGGAAAGAAGGCCACTATTCATCGAGGCTGTTCTCAGGTGGTACCAACTGAGTACACAGTCCAGCCAAACAGCACACAATCATGACCTCTTTCTGGGTTGAACAATAATAAGTATGTTGGTTCACAGGCTGTGAAATTATTTGCATACACCAGTAAAGAAATATAATAGTTATATTTTTTAAAATGCAGATTTTAAATAATATTAAATATATTACTTCTTATAGGGAAACTTGGAAAGTTCAGTGCCTTCACAGAGGCCATGAGGAAATGAGTTGGTTGCATTGCCACTAATACATCACAAACTTCTAGGTAAAACCTCTTTGAAATCATGTTGTCTGACAGTGTATGTCAGCCAAATAAGGGTTTTCAATGTTTTAGCATATGCAGACACACAGTCCTTGTCACTACATGGGCCATCACTAGCCAGCTAACAAGAGTCACACCCTCTGCCTTCCTGGCATCAAAGGCAGTGCAGCTGGCATCATTGTGGAAGCCCTGCAAAAGCACAGGTGTTTTCTAAATACCTGTGAGTGCTGATCCTCAAGGTCAAGGAGGGCTAGATGTTGCCTCCCCAATGAAGCTCAAGGAAAACCAGGAGCCATGGAGAGTGGCACTACCTCCAGGTGGGGACTAGTCATGTGAAAACTGGGGGACACCTTCACTAGTATGGAGATGAGGATTTGCCATTTTAGTTCTGCCTCATGGCCAATACATTAAGAAACAGGAGAGGTCAGGGTTGGCTCCCCTTCTAGGAAGAAAAAAGCAGGTGCCCTGCTGGGGAGGGCTCATGAAAGAGGCTATAGAGGCTATGTGCACACTATAGAAGCACTTCCATTTATATTTTCACTGCAACATGCAATTGCAGCAAGTCCTTCAATATTTCCCAAGGTAAGAGAAGCTTCCAGAAGAAATTTTGCCTCTACTGCTAAAGAAATTATACACTATTCTTTGTTAACCATTAACTCACAGCAGTCTTATATACTTTCAGTTTTGGCTAACTGATCACTCTGGGGATAGGCTCCTCTCATTTTTCCAGTCAGGGAGGCCGTGCCATCAACCCTGTTGTTTGCATCCTCCACATTTACAAGTTAGCTCCTCTATCCAACGGTCAGGTAGTCCTTCTGGTGGCCTTCTTGTGGAGTCTCTGTAAAAGTTTTCCTAATTTACAAGTATATGTATTTTAGAGATCAAGAACAAAAACATACCTGTTCCTAACTACAGGGAGGAGAAAGGCATATGCTCCTCTGCAGGGGGAGCTTAGGTTCACAGTTACACCACAGGTAAGCAGGGTAGAGCTGTAGGACTGTACTAAAAAAAGGATTTGCCGTGTCCTTTTGGGAACCAAGCAGGTCTAGGTCAGCCAGAAGAATCTCTGCCAGAGAAGGGCCATGGGTCTCAGCCTTTTATTTGAAACTAAACTTGATCACAATGTCAAGAGCTCAGCTGCTGGTTCAGCACAACACTAATTAAAACTGTGTCTTACATCCCTGTAACGACTCATCTAACAAATGGGAGCAAAAATTGATCAGATACCCAAAGTCAGTCAGTTTGGGCTGTTCCAGTAAAGCAGGAGCAGTACATGCACATTGCTATGAAATAGCTTATAGTCAGACACACAAACAGATTAATTAACTCCAAAGAAACTTAAGGAAAGCATGTGTTTGCTCAAGATGCTGAGAGAAGAGGTCCTTTTCCTTCTAAAGTGCCTATCCTAAGTTTGAGGATGGATGGAATAAGATAAGAGAAAATACTGAAATCCCTGATATTTTACTTGTTTTTAACAGACTGAATGGGGTTTTTTCTGTTTGTTGTTTTCTTGGGTTTTTTTGTTTTTGTTTTTGGTTTGGTTTTTTTTTGTTTGTTTTTTTTTTTTTTTTTTAATAATGAACCACCTCTTTCATGAAGTCCAGGGGGCCAGCAATTGCTCTTTTCCATCTAGAAATTGAGTACTGGAGTGGTGCCAACTCTCAAAGAAATGAAGTGCTAGCCAGTGGCAAGAAAATGCAGTTTGATTTATTCTAAACCTTTAAAGTGAGTGGTAGGCCTGTACATTAAACCCAGCAGCCTTTTAATTATGGATTGGCTTATTTCTAGTAGCCTTAAGATACAATCATCTGTCCGAATGAAAAAACAGCTGGGTGGCAAGGCTGAAATACAGGCTTGCTGATTTTGCCCAAACAAGGAGACTCAACAACTTTGATGGAAGTTTTAGCTGCATAAACACTGTAGGCACCTACCCTGCAGCTGGATACAGACCAGTATATCACCTACATCTGGAGCACAGAGACTGACATTGACTACAGCTTTTCAGCAAATTCATAAATAATGATTTAGGTTGGACTGTGTTCACATCCCTTTTCTTTCCAGAAATATTTTGAATTAGAACTTGACTTAGAGGAATGTTTCTGCAAGGTAGAATTAAAACAAATATCAGAGAAAGATTGAGCAAACTCCACTGTAATAGTTGTATCCATATTCTTAGGTGGCAGAGACAATATCAAGTGACCTGAATGTCCAAGAAGAACTAAACATTGTTCCTCACACTTCAACTCTCCAGTGTCAGTAACAAACCCTGTGAATGAGCTGCAGATTAAAAACTTCCCTAGGAATAACTCTCTGGCAAGTAAATATTTGGCAATTATATTCAAATAGTGAATAAATCTTAGAGATACTGCAATCTACATGCAGGTAATTTGTTAACACCAGAAGAAATAGAGTTTGTCAAGAACATCTTTGCCCAGGAATGACAGGCTCATAGGCTAATAGAAATTAATTTTCCATCTCTAATATTGGGCACTACTTCTGCATGGTATCACAGACCCTGACAGTTCTTTGGCATGTGATGTTGAAAACAGCCAGTTGCAATTTGTGTTTGCTTTTAAATTTACAGTTTAGCCAAGGGGATAGAAAAATGCTTCCTCTTGGAAGCAAATTCACCATCCACTGGGCCCACACAGACTCTGCACCATGCTTTGAAGTTCCCTGTAAAATTGTGGAACTGGTGCATGGCCCCCACCTGATCAGGGGGGTCATCTGGTATGTGAACTCTCAGGATGTGACTGAGGCAGGGGCAGGTCGCCTCCAGCATGTTTGAGGTTAACACTTTGTGCTCTTGTGCTCTGACTGCAATTTCAAGTCTCCCATCATCACTGTTAGCAGTAATGAGCCTGCTATGGATGATGGTATCACCCTCTGTGACACTCATGAATTGCATCCCTGATGGAAGTGGTATCTTAAGGCAAAGATCCTGTATTCCAGGCTGTTATTCAAGCTTGCTGGAGAGGCAGGAGTTGATGGCCAAGGCTGACACAAGAAGGAGCTCAGCAGCCTCAAGGGAGCTGAAATGGTGAGAAGGCAGCAGGCCAGGAAGATCAAAGGGCTTTCTGAGCCACCAGCTCATCAGCTGTGTCCTTGCATCCTAGGATGGGGACAAAGTGGGAAGGGGCCTGACTCACTGGGACTTCTTTCTCAACCTCCTCTCCCATGGGGATCTTCCATCAGCTGAAGTGCAGCTCATATTTCTGCCCTGCTGAGGTGAAGTCTGCCGTACCAAGTCAAACTCTGCTCCTTCTGCTGTATCTCTTGCCAGCAGAGTGCAGTGGGTGCTCCTGTGGTCTTCCTGGAGAATGAGTAAATGAGTAATTCCAAGTGCACCCCCACACAACTGCTCAGCTGGGATGAGTCACCAGGAGCAGGCTGGGAATCTCAGCAATGTCTGCCTGGCTGCAGTGCTTGTGCAGCACAAAGAGGAACACACGGTATCTCCATGCCAGAGCTCCTGCCAGACACTATAGGAGAAAACACTTTTGTCTTATTTTATGGGGAACTTGTGCATGGAAAGTCCATGCAGATATTTCCCCTGATTTTGGAAGCATCTGCTTGTGTATATGTATATGTATTGATCAAGTATGATGTTCAATACTTCACACAGCAGTGTTATATAAAGCTTTCTCTTAACATGACTGCAGGATGGTTGTATTACATGCAAACAAAAAAATCCCTGTGGATATTGCACAAGACTTTTCTCTGGAAAAATGATTCCAGCAGTGATGTAGATGGTTTTAACATGTTTTATTGGAACTGTTCTCAGAAAGACCTTCACTCTGCAGCCAGGTGCACTAGTTGCTGTGAAGACAAATGTGCAGGGTTTTGAAAATTTCATGTATGTCAATAATAGAATTCTTTTCAGATACTATGGATTTTACATTTTTAAAGCCTTTGATGATATGCCCATTCTGGACTGGGCACAACTGCTGACTCCTCTTGCAGGGTTGGGCATCACTCCTTTCTGATGGGAGTCAGCTCCCCTTTTAAGCTACTGTGACAGAATTGAAAATGTGCCCAACAGGAAAGCTAGAGTGGGTTTGGCATTGACTCCATCTCCCCTTGGCAACTCTTGCTAGGGTAAATTTGCAACTGAAATTCCAAATTTGGCAAGAAAAGGAGGAACCATTTTCCTGGCAGCCCTCCACAGGTACTCAGGAGAGTGGATGGGGGGTGGTAGCCACAGAACAGATGGCAGTGTGGGATGAAGATAGGTAAAGTGGTCAAAGATGTGCAATAAATAGATTTGACAAATATGTTATATCACAACATGTGTGACACATGCACACAGTTTTCCATGAAGAGCACAATGCCAGGGTTATACCTCACTTACACAAACGACTGGGTAATTGTGCTGTATGGACAAGCACAGCCCTTCTGTCTACACATTACTGTTTTTCCTGAGTGATCTTTTAAAGAAAGACAAAGGCAGCAAAATCGATAGCAGTCTCTGAGAAACTGGCATATGAGAAAAGTCTCAGCCATTATAGTCTGAGGTGGGAAAAAGGCTGAAAAGAGACATGATAATCCACAAATATCTACACTTTTCATGATGGTGAATGGATGTTAATATAAAGTGCAATAAACTCAAGACTATGCAAAAAAAATACATTAAAGGAAATACTCAGGGAAAAAATCTATTGTGCTGAACACCTTTGCTATTTGTGGCCTACAGATGGCTCTCCATTTTTAAACTTACTCAGAGATGACATTTTATGTTGTATATCAGACTTTTTTTTTTCCTTGTAGTAAATGTTTCAAGTATGGAAAAATGTGTTCCTGAGGGCATCTGCTAAGGTCCCATCCATGGAGGTTTCAGAGGTGTGCTAGATAAAGCAACCTCGGTGAATATTCAGTAGGGAAAATCCTGCTGATTAAAGGGAGCAATGCAAGATGAGCTGCCAGGTCTTTTATTATCTATGACTCCAGGACTATTGGTAGGGAAGGGAGTTCTTGCATAAAAGCCTTTACTGGCTTTATTTATGTGAAGGCTGCTTCCAGGAAGGGGGAATCCATCATGTCAGAGATGAATGCAAACACAGAGCTTTCTCTCTTGCCCTCTCTCTCCATTTGGACTTTCATTTGACATAGAGACTGTGGTGTTCTGTGTATATTCTGCAACCTGATTTGCTTAAGAGTCCCCAGAAACAAAGAGACAGTGAGGGCGGGATCACCTTAACACAGAGACTTGACTGTTTTCTGGGAACTGCTTGCTGGGTCAGAAGAGAAAGTCAAGGAGGGAAGGCCAAGTCCCACAAGAGTGGGCTTCAGTGATGCCCTGACAGTCAGGCAGGGAGCCAAAGGAAGGATGCTGATCCAGGTCCCTCCACCTGCAGCCAGGCACATCTTTCCTGTTACCCATTAGAGACCTCAAACCTGGCAGATGAGAAGAAAGGTCAACCCCCAACCACTGTGAGAGTGATGCAAAATTACCACCATATTCATTAGGTCAGCAATATCCCAGGTGATAAAGAGAAAACACACACTACAAATTTAATTTCCAATTTTCCTAGCACCGCTCTTGACACTGCTTCCACATTTTATAAGTCTGTTGTTTGCTGTGCTGCTTTACATGAAGCTCTGACAATTGTCTAATGAAAGGATGGCAGAAAGCAGCTAAGCTCTGCCCAGCTCTGGCTGTGAGGGCTGTTTTGCAGAGAAGGTAGGGTGCATCAAAGGAGTTCAGCAGAGTCTCTCAATATCCAGAGGCAGGTCATTACAGGAAGACAGGCATTTTTGTGTAGGGTACTACCTATACAAAATGCATGACATGCAGAAGCTCAGGAGTTTAGTTGCAAGATAAGGATTGCAGGTGTCCCATAGTGGATGCATACTAAGCACAGAAGGATTTTTTTTTTTCCCCATGTGTTGGATGTGGAAGCATATGTGCAGGGCTAGCTGAAGAAACTTTCTTCAGATTGTGGAAAGCTCTAGTTAGCTTGAGTCGTCCAGACCATGCCTCAAATTTGTCTGTGTCCCAGCATGGAGGATCTAACATATGGTATTGGGCATCAGCTGAGGGAAGGATTTAAGGCCTTCCCTGCTATTGTCTGTATAAAAAAAATATGCAGCTGCACTGACAGACAAACGTAAAGAAAATGTCCCAGAGGTGCCAGCACAGCCAAGCATTCCTGAACACAGTATGCAGGTAAATGCTAAAAACTTGCTTCTGGCAAGGTGCTGCCACTGCCTGAGCTCAGGATGTGCCGCTTCAGCTCACAGCCCAAATTGCAGTGTGGGGTTGAGATCCAAAGAGGGGTGAATACAAACCACATACACACCCCCCTCACCCCACTTTTACTATTTCAGAGCTCAGTAGCCTTGCATGTGGTGGCCCTTGAGGAGTGTTTCTTTTAGTGAAAAGACTGATTCTTCAGCCAGCTTTTGTAGGAAAACATTAGTTTGACAATCCCTTCATGAGTTGTAGAGACCAGCCTCTCCAAGAGGGGGTCAGGGAAAACAAGAGTTAAGGGAAGGCAGCTGAGAACCGCAGATGCTGAAACAAGGGGATGTAGGGAAGATCCAGGGCAATGTGACGTAGTGTACTGGCAGCATGATGGGTGGAGGAGCACGGATGCTCTGATGAGCAGAGCTGCAGGATGGCTTGAAGGCAAACACACAAAGCAAATAAGCCTGTCAAGCAAGACAAGGGGCTGCACAGTGCAACTCTCTGATTCCCAAGATCTTAACGATGGACTCTGTGTGCACTAAGCACAGGGTCTAGTTGAGGAAGGTAACAATTTCCCTGGCCTGTACTGGTCCCTTCCTGCAAAACCAGCAAATGTTACATATCCTGCAGAGGCAAATGGCACACAGAAAACAGAGATGCTCCGAAGGATGTAAGCCCTGCAGCTCTGAGCTCCCATCAGGGGTCACACTCAGGTCTGGGAAGCAGCACAACCCTCCGGCAGGGTCGCTGGCACTCACACCTCCTGGCTCTGCAGGTGGGCACGGCCTGCCCTTGCTGGTGAGGAGGGCTTGGGTTGCAAACACTGCTTGTCTCTGGGACCTTTAAAACCTGAGAGCCACGGGTCTTGTCCTCCTGTGAAGCAGCGCGCCCAGCTTGCTGATGGGCGGCTTTCCAGCTTATTTGGGAGGAGCAGAGCCATGCCTCAGGTGCTGGTGCCAGAGGCTGCGGAATGAGGGTCACTGAGCAGCACGGACGTGCGCTGCAGCAAGCCAGCTGCCTTTTGCAGCCCCTGGCATGGGACACAGCTTCCAAGCTGGGCGCGGCAGCTTTTGTTTGCGATGTTTGCTGCTGCTAGGCATGGTCCATGCAGCTGGATACGATGAGGTTCCTGGGAAAGGGTTAAGGCCGGCGCGGGGAGCAGCCGGGGCCCCGGCGCGGGCCCTCCCCGCGGCGGGCGCAGCTGCGGCCCGGCCCGGCCAGCTGGCTGCGGGCCCTGCCCGCGGGAGGCCTCGGCCCAAATCCTCAGCGGCTCCCAGCCTGTGCGAGGTCAGTAACACTCGGCGGCAGCGAGTCCGGCCCCGGCCCCGCTGTCCTTCCAGTCCGGGGGCCGCGCTGCGGGATGGTGCCCGTGTCCCCACATGCAGCACGGATCCACAGAGCCCACGTGCCCTCTGGAGCGCCCCTCCGCCCACCGCCACTGTCCCGGCCCCCTCCGCCCTCCCCGGATCTTGCCCTCCGCCTGCAACGGGACGTGGAGAAGAAGCTGTGGCTGCCTCCAGTCACACCACAGGGGCAGGAGGCCCTTCAGAATTTTTCCCTTGTACAGGAAAATCCCACAGTGCCTCCTTTGGCTCCAAATGATCCCCAAAGAGCAAACTGCAGAATCCCAGATGCTTTTAGGAGAAGTGATGCATTGTATAGAGCATAATTGGATTTTTTTTTTTTTTTAACGTGGTGTGCCATAATCCATGTGGCATGAGGCTCACGTAGAACCATGGCAAGAACCAGATGCCCACAGTTCTGGGCTGTGAAGCTGTGCAGCATGTGGGAATAACCTACACATGGATGGACGTGAGAAATATTGTTGAGGATCCAAAAGGAAACAACCGCTCTGGAAATTCCAGTCCACACCACTTCCTAGTCCACCCATAGAAGGTGCTGCTCAGGGCTAGTTGTCACCTACTATTTAGGTAAGGGTGGCATGGTTTAAGTCCCCAAAGATGGGGATGAGAGAAGTTCAATTTACTATCTCTGGTGACAGATAGCAATATCCAAGGAACAATGCCATGCCCACAAGGGTGCTGTCCTCTGCCAGATGAGATGTTTCAGCATATGTTCTGGGTCCCCAGACAGGAATGCACTGGTACATCCCTAAATTCTGCCCACTAACATCCACCCTCTGTGAGAGGTGAATCCACAATTTCCTATTGCAAATACGGAGGGCAACTACACTGACACTTGTGGCAATAGCCATAAATTCACATTAAAAGCCTTCAAGTAATAGCATTGCTGTGTAAAGACAGCCTTTGAAAAGCTTGTTTCCAAAGCTTAGCAGCAGGATTAGGAGGCTGCTGGCTCTTAGCTGTGAGCTTTGCAGATGCTAGGGGCTGGCAAAGCAAAATCTGTATCACATGAAAAAGTTGATCAGGTCTGACTCTCCCCTGCCGTGAGATTACTTTTCTCACTACAAAGCATTTCTCCTCAGCAGTAAGTTCAAAGTATGTGTGGGCATGAAGATAGTATATTGTTCACCAGCTCACTGTTCTGCTGAGCAGCCACGTCGCTTGTTCCCTGTCTCAGGTTATAAACAGTGCTGAGAAGCTCAAAATTGCTCACAGCTTAAACAACGTAATCATGATAACCTAGCCTATCTTACCCTACTGTGAGCATTACTTTAATAATCCTGCTTAATCATTAAATCACAATAAAAGCAAGCCAAGGAGTTTAAGGCAAGAGCCAAGCCAAGGTGTATCAGAGTACTGCTCCAAACTTGAACTGAGCAATCACCTAGAGACAGAGGAAGCCACACAAAGGGATAGCAAAGTTGTTGTGCAAAGGGTCAGAAAGATGTAGCAGAAAATTTGTATCTGTTGGGACTTGTGAAGCTGTGAGCTGCTCTTGCCTGTCAAGACTGCAGTAGTGCCCTATTTACATCCTTTTCCCTGGAGACCATCTTGTTATCTAGCGCACACACTCCACTCAAGTCTTGTTGTTGACGTAGATGCTCTGACTAAACCCTTATTCCTGATGATTATCGAGTATAACAGCAGTTGCTGGTTATTTTTCAGAATGCTTTACCCCTCTACTGAAGAGTACAAAGACAGCAAATTCCTTGGACAGACCTTTTCCTTGCCCATGATGCTCTATATTGTGTTACGGCAAACTAATTTTTTTCCAAGGCCATTTTATGCAGAGGGTGAGATTAGATTAAAAAAAAAAAAAAAAAAAAAAAAGAGAAGCAGGAACACTGAGAACAGTCTTAGGCCAAGGCCTGCCCATGGATTCATCCAGGGCTTGCACTGGTTCCAGGAGGATTATTCTTGGGTGCACGAGTGCATGACAGACAGAAGAGATTTGGTCCTTGTTGCTTTGACTTTTCCAGGATGCTCCATTTATTTGTGCATTTTAGGAAACAGACTGGTACAGTCAGATGTTCTGTACCTGGGTTCCCCTTCTCCCACCCAAACCAGAAATAATTTTAAGCTAAAAAGCATCACCCATGCCAGAAGATGAGAGAGCCAAATCCTTTCAAAGGCAAAAGACTTACCAAAACCACCAGGGTTTCACTTCAGTAGGACTAAACAAAGAACTTTACCACAGTCTGTGACAATTTGGCTGAAGAGACAATGAATCAATTTTGTATTTTCAGACCAAAATAATTGTCTGGGTGTGGGAACACTCTTGCCTCAGCTTCCTTGAAAGTGGGAATGAGAGGATTGGTATTGCTGAGATCATTCCAGAATTTGGGTTACGGTGCAGGAAACTGATTGACGTTCTGTAGTGTGAAATGCGGTCTATTTTGTCTTCATTGTCTCACTACCACCTCTTGTAGGATTTGACTGCAGCATGGGAGCATCCTGATATAACTTTACAGTGCATCATGTTGTTGTTACTGTAGTAACTTATTACTCGGACATCTTGTGTTATCTTTATTGCTGCAGTACCTGGTACAAATGTACCACTGTTTGTCCACACACACTGTTATTGCTGCCTTATTCCCCAAACTAATTTACTGCAGCATCCTGTTGTGTCTTATTGCTGCATTATCAAAATGCTACTTTACTGCAGTGGCCTGTGTTACCTTATTGCTACATTTATTCTAGTATTATTATGTCAGCTTACTGCCACTTTTTATGGCTGCCCTGCTACCATTTTATTACAGTACTCTATGGGATCTTAGTGCTGAGTTATACTGAGAGTACATTAATCCATTTGCTTCAGCCTAACGCTGTCTGCACTGCTCACCAAACCTTTCCTAGTGCTTGTCCTGCTGCTGTTTTGCAACAATAGCCATGAATGCTCTGGATACTCTATTATCCAAATAACAGTGCACAGCCATATTTCACAGCCATAGCCCTGTAAGTATGGGAAGTTTTGTAGCTAGCTTGCACAGCTTGGACATTGTAGAAGCTTTCCAGACTGTCTTTCCTTGAATTGATGCCATTTCGAACATAAACAGAGGTGAAAAGCTGATTTCCTAACTCATCTTCAGCATGATGAGGTAGTTGGAAGACACCGGACATTTACAAAGCAGCAGATTACTGCTTGCAATACTCAATGGGATACCACTGGGTGTACAAAAGTAGCATCACTTGGAATAAGCAAGGTCATTAAAAAGCAATAATTCAAGGATGTCATTCATGTGGAAGTAGTTACATGTTAGTATCGCCATATGTGAAGTAAAAGACATGAAGTACAGTTGATATGTATTCCCAGGAGGAGGCCTTGTCTACTCTCGTGTTTGTTTTGGAGAAATTTAGTCAGGAAATGAGGAGCAGAGGTTTCTTCCCTCCAGAGGATATGCAGCTCTGTTCGCTCAGCTAGCCATTGCTGAGCAGATTAGTTTGCACGAGTGTGCATTTAAATGGCAAGCTGTTCAGCATCCAGGCCCCCTGATGCACACCCATATGCGTACTCTCCATCTCTGTAAGAATTCCCTCCATGTGCTCAACTGTTCAAACATGGAATATTCCCCACAGGCAAAATACTGTTGCAGCCAATATGACCATGCTGCAGGAATAAAGCTGAAAGACAAAGAGTGCATTGCTCACAGGGCAGCAGCACATCCCCAGGTTAAAGTCTGGCATTTCTGCTGCCTGCACAGACCATAACCCAAATTCCACCTGTCCCATCACCAACCGGCATTCTCCAGTCCTGCCCACATGTGCCCCCAAGCTGCAGGACCTGAGGAGTACCTCTGTGGAGCTACCCCATCCTTCCCCCAGAAGACCTCTCCAGTGTCAGGAACTCACTGCAAAGCAGAGACCAACATGTACCACTTTACCATCCCTGCTCCTTGCTACACACCAGTTTCATGTTTTCTATGTACATCTTGCCCAGGAATGCTCTGCAGACCAGTTTGAGGGTTCACAAGACAGACCTCCCATGGGAAATGCCTTGTGGCTGGGAAGCACTGGCAGTAGAGTAGCTTGGAGTACAAGCAGCTGTTGGTTTACAGAGCTTCAGTGATGTATGGCACTGGTGGGCATAAAAACACCATCTACAAGGCTCTGAGAAGAGATGACCTCTGCATTTTCTTAGGGAGGACCAAGGGGGCACATAGGCATATGCATGAATGAACATGTGACCCTATTACACAAAGACCTGCTGTTTCCCAGGGGGACCCTTTGGCTGGGTGGGCAACAGAGGACAAGACAAATGAGTCCTGTAAGGACAGCTAAGTGACAATTTGGAGGGGACCAAATGTTGTCTTCAGAGTCAGGGGACCACAGGAATGTTGGGGACATTCCTGGTGGTTCTGCAGTCCTGGAACTCTCTTGTATGTCATGGATATGTAGGATGAATTTGGTCTGAAGGCCTCAGACAGCAGGCTGTTTAGGGTATAGGCATGGGTAAAGAACAAACATCATACTCAGTAGTCTACTGTATATTCATGCAGGTGTATGGACCTTAGGTATAATTGATATTAGGACTTTTCTTCAGGAAAGAAAAGAGATATCAGAATGAGAACTGTCATCGGCAAAGAGGAAGGTACCTTTACTGACAGAAACTATGCTGGCATGTTTTTGTGCATACGTAGGCCTTAGATATTAGAATAATACTTGCCTCAGAAGTGAATGTTGTTGATAGCCAGCTGTCTACTTAGCTAGATGGTTTTGCCTAGGTAGGAATTGTAGCCATATAGCAGTTTCTACCATCTGTACAAAAAGCCAATCTGCCTTGGCATGAGTGAAGAAGACCAAGAAATGTCTATTTTCATGTATGCTTCAGATCTGAACTGCTTACAAAATGCAGGAGATTTCATGGAACTAAGTCAGCTGAGTCTTGAAATTCTTTTTGTATATAGATAGTATACTGTATGTGAATGCAGGCCATTTTCCTATCTGCAGCTAGTATAAGTGGATTTCATAATAAAGTCACTTCAGTCCTGTTCTCATCCTAACCTCAATACCTCCAACAGCATGAAACAAGCTACTGGGTCATCTTTTGCTGTTGCATTCATGGGCTGCAGGTCAGATGAATTTTAGTAGACGCTCATTTCCTCCAGTGGTACAATTTCACTCTCAGAATGATGCTTCTCAGCGGGGTCAGTTATCTGAGCATGATAGCTGGGTGTGTTACGGTTTAGGGAGGGTCACCTGGCACCCAGTGCCCTGCCCGTTCACACGCTGCTTCTGCTGGTCCCATCTCCACCTGCCCACATCAGAGTTGACTTTCCCTGCACACATGTGAGTGGATTTTGGCCCTCTCCGATTGGAGAGCTGGAGTCTGGTTTGGTTTGCTTGGAGAAAAGCTTGAACATCCATCATTGATTAGGTATGCAAAATCTTAAATAAATAGAAAATTAAATAAAATATAAACCAACTCACTTTAAAATACTGTATATGTGTGTGTGTGCTTGTGTGTGCATTGCACATCTCAAACATGACTTTTTGAGCATCAGGCAGAGTCTGATCACATTTGCACAACGCGCACATGCAGAACGATTCCGCTGACGTCAGAGAATTTGCACCAGCATCAGAGTCTGACTGAAGGGGGCAGATCCTCAGGTGATGAAAACCACTTCTGCTCTCCTGACTTCAGCTGAGGATCTGGCCATCATCTCTGGACATGCTACATGCTATTGGAAGGACAACAAGTGATGAACTTAAAAAACTTAAAAGAGTGCCTTTTTTTTTTTCATTCTTTTAAAGGAGGAGAAACATAGGAAAGAAAACAAAGTTAAAGTCAGTGAATCTGCAGGAGAAATGCATTTGGGATTTTGTGAGAAGGAGAAGCAGCTTCCAGCAGATATTTTATTGGATCCAGACGGCCACATGAAAGGGAGTAAGTGAGATTGTGGCACCATCTTATTACAGTCACGGTTGTGCCAGGGAGAAAAGAGATGTGGAAGAACACTGATCTCTCTCAACTCCTCTTTCTCCAAGCTGTGGTTGGGTCTGTTTCCTTAAATGACGAGACAGCAAGCCCTCGCCCTGTTGACCTCCTGTGTATGGTGAAGTGTGCTCTGCCAAACCTCAGCTGGAAACAAAGTACCTGCACAGACCTCAGGGTCCTTAAGGAGCTGTGCAGACAGGGAAGTGTTGATGTAAACTGTGAAGAGAGTGCTCCACTGGCGTGTGGCTCAGGCTGTCTCCCCTGCATGGACCTGCCTTCCCAGAAATGCCCCGTCCCTGGTAGCGGTCCCGGCTGTCTCTCCCGCGGGGCGGTTGGCTGGAGCTGTCAGGAGGACTGCATCAGGCCCGTGAGGCGCTTGCTTGCCAGAGACTTTCCCTGGAGGGAGGGACAAACAGAAGAGATCCAGAGGTGTAAGCGATGTCGTAGAGTGGTTTCTCTGGGAGTGAGGGGCAGGGGCTTTCCCCCAGAGTGGAGCACAAGGTTCTCCTGAAAAGGGAGGCAGGTGGGATGGTCCGGCCTCTAGAATTTCATGTGCCTTCACTTTTGCCCCAGATAAGTGGTTTGGCAAGGAGGAGTTGTGCCTAATGATGTCCAGTGGCTATCACTCAAAGCTGTGCCCTGGGACCCTGTCTTGTGAAGATATTTCCTTTTTCCAGTTTCATAGGCAATGGTAAAAGCAAAGCCCTGTCCTACACTCACTGCTACTTGTTCTGCCCAGTGTTGTCCTGCTGGTGCAGAGCTCTACCCAGCTTGGGGAGAGATGCACAGCCAAGGCTGCTGTAAAAACTGGGATGTCCTCTCACAGTCTGTGAATCAGTATCAGCTGCACAGCATCCACCAGGAGCAGGTCTAGGAAAAAAGTAATTGCAGAAACAGTTTACTCTCTTCCTGCCCCGCCGTCACTCATCTTGGCACACTCCTTGGTCACTTGCCTCCTGGGTTGCTGCTTGTTCACTCCTGCCCTGCTGTCATCTACATGAGCTTTCCCACTGACTGGCAGGACCAAGGACTAGGAAGGAGGAAGGTTACTTCCACATCTGAACCCCTTCCCTAACTTAACCATGCAGCACCTGCTTTCAGGAGTGAAGGACCTACAGGACCTATTTCAGGACCTGCAGCCAGTGTTCTCCATTTGCAGACAGGGTATATCCACATAGGGAATACTGATGGCTTTGCAATTACTGATATAACAGTAGAAAACTATCTCATGTATTGCACCAGTTGCTGTATTTCTTTGGTGAGCTTTCCTCTTGAAAAATTATGTTTTTCTTAAAGGAAAAAATCTTGCTTGAAATAAATATTCAGGGAATACCAGAGAGCTGTAGAATACCCAGCAGCTCTTAAACACCTCCTCTTCATTACTATATTTAGCTAAGATTTCCTTTGCAATAGGAAGTCTTACTGATTGCTGTTTCAAAGAAAGAGCCACAAAAAGATCAAGAGAAATCGATTATTCACTGAAAATGATTAAATGCAAAATGTAGAAAAATTTGAAATGTAAAAATTAGCAGGCTATTTGAAATAAATATTTTTAAACAAGTTAACACTCTAGGAAAAAAGAAATGCTTCCCACTTCCCTTTGATTTCTAATCTTTTTCCGTGTAGGGCTGTTCCAGGAGGATGTAGCTGTTCCCTACATAAGTGGCATTTCATTACTGAGATGTGTGATTTTCACCAAATAATTTGTTTAGCTGCATGAGCACATGCAGCCTAATCTGTCCATGCTCTGTACACCAGGAGCTGGCTGCAGGAAACACTGTCATCATGCCCATTGTCCTGCTTGGGAGAAGAGGCCCAGCCATTGCTCAGTGCCTCACACACAGGGCTCAGCATGGGAATGGCCAGCTCCATCCCAGAGCTCTGCAGACATTCAAGGTATGCATGTTTGGGTGGGGTGGTTTTTGTTGATTTTTTTTTTGGTTAATTTTTTTCCCCACTGTAAATCAAATTTTAGATTATTATTATTTTTAAATGCACTGTTGTAAAGCTTGGCCCGGTGCTACCCCAGGGACTGGCCAAGTCTTCTGCAGGGCAACATGCTTGGGGGCTAAGACCAGGGCTGTCATTTTGCTGCTGTTGAATACCAGAGAGTGCTAAGGAATTATCAGTCCCTGAGTCCTATTTATAGGAAGAAGAAGGTAAAGATATGGGTTTTAATTCCTGGAAGAATAACCTGTCTGAGTTTAAGGAAAAAAGTTAGTTTCCACCAATATTTGGGTACTTCCTTAGGAAAAAAATTACAAATAAGCCTTGGTTTATATAATGCCTATTCAGTCAGACTCTTAACTAATCTGTGAAAGGCAGCTCCTCTTGTTATCATCTCACAGGCAGGTGGCTTGGGGCTACGCCAACATCCCTGTGTCAGGTTCCAGCAAGGCTGAGGAGCAAACACTGTTTCACATCCCACCCCCATTTCAACATTCCTATGTTCAAAGCAGGAAGAAGAAACGCCGGTAGTGGGCCGGGCTGAGGAGAGCGGACAGCTGCCCTGGAGAAGGTGGTGGGTTGGAAACAGAGCCAATAGCCGTGGTTTGTGCAGAGCAAAATTTCGCTCATGGGTTTCCCAGTGGAAACTGCTTCTCGCTGTGCGGAAAAGCAGTGGCCTCCATCTGCAGCTCCCCCGTCCCATGGGAAAGGCGTTACCCTGGGAACTGTAGCAAACTTCCCGCCTGCAGGCTGGGATGAGTCCCCAGTGCAAAGCCCGTCTGTCTGCGAGGAGAACTGTGCCAGGGAACGGCCTCACGCGCAGGGACATGCAAACAGATGGGTGCAAGAAGCTCTGTTTTAAGACGGCAAGAAGCAGGCAGCAGTGTTGTCTGCTCGGCTGTGTTCACCTCTGTGCTAGGAGAGATGGCAAAAGGATCCCTGAAATTGTACTGAGGGATTAATGCTCTGATATTTTTGACTACAAGCAAAAGGGCTGTAATATTCAGCCCCCAGCTAGAGGCATACTGATGTAGGGGCTTTTGTTTTAACCCAGTGCAGGGCCAAGTGTCAGCCACACAGCATGGATCTGAATGATATGGATATCTGCAGGCTGGAGTTGGGTGGGATACAGGTGTTCAGTTTAGGATTCTCTCAACTTAGACATCCTCATTAAAATAAAAATAAAAGAGGATCAGGAAAAAAACTGCATTTCATTAGGAAAACTGGTGTCTCTTTCCTATTACTAAAATGAACAAGAAGGGAGTAAAACATAGTATAACAGGTGGAAAAGCTGGATGGGATCTGCAATCCACCTGCTGATATAAATCAACAGAACTCAGTTGTTTTCACTGGAGTGCTGGTGATTCACACCAGTTAAGGGGCTGGCCCATGGTACTTCTGTTTCAGGTTTAGCCCTGCAGGGCTTCTGAGGCACAAAGCCATCAGGAGACACAAAAGATTTGCTTCAGCTGATTGAGAAAAGCCTAAGTGCAGCACACGAGATGGCTCCTTTGGAATGGGGCAGTAGCTCACTCAGCAGGCAGCCAGCACTCTCTCCAGGACCCCCAGCCAGTCCATCCAAACCCACCTGCCCCCATTTGCCAAGAGGGTGTGCTTGGCCAAAGAGTCAGGATGGCCACAGCATGCTTTAGTGTCATTGCTTAGTGTCCAGAAAAGAGGTGTCTGGGCAACCAGGAGAGGGTGGCCTGTGTCCACCTTGAGACAGCAGAGGTGAGATGCACTCCTGTATTCTTTGTGATCCCACAACCCTCCACTGAGGCTGGCATGGTGTGAGTGCCTGAGTCAGTCAGGTGAAAGGCTGGTCTGAGGAGCTGGAGGTGGCTGAAATAGCTCTTAATTGGGTACAACACATGCCAAAAAATTCAGGTCCAGGAGGGCATGTTGGGTCACATCTACCATGTGGAATGGATGGAATCCCCTTGGAGATATATCTGACAGAGCAAGGATGTTTCAGATTATTATGATGTGAAGGTTTGGCACAAACAACACCTAGTTTCTTTAAAAAGGTTCAACCAAAATAAATTGTTTTCCTTCCATGCATCTTTGTTTAGCATGAAACCAGTGGCTGTATCTACCTTTCCTTTCCCCACTTGAAGAGAAGGTTAAAAACTGCTGTATTTCTAGGAGAAATTTCATCTCAGCTAGGCAGACAGAGGATTTGGAAAGCATACCATCTCAAACTCAGCACACTTCAGTGCTTCTTTTACTGTACCACATGTATATGCTGAATAACTTAAGGCAAGATTAGAGTGGATGTAAGGAGTAAACTTTTTACATGGGGTCTAAAGTCTATAAAGAAATCCCCAGTCCTCCCAAATATTTGTCACTATTAATTAGGGTTACAACAATTAAAAGCCCAGACTGTTGTCACTCAAACAGCATAGCACAAGCAGTAGGGCATATGTTGTATGACATATGTTGTGTGTTGGATAAAGGAAGGCTTCATTTTCTCTCATGTCCTGCAAGCAATTGAGCTGTTCCACAGCTTAGAGGCAAGCATGACATGGAGCTTCACTGCATCTGGTAATGTCCAGTTCTCTCTATGCTACTGAATAAATGTTTTTTTTTTCTTCCCCTTGAACACCCCCATTACAGGAGCCATTTCTTAAAGGAAGTGTAAAATCTGATTTTGGGGTAACCTAAGGAAAACATCAGGGAATTACTAATGAACCTAATGAAACTGTCCTCTAGAATATGACTTCCAAGTATGTGGCCATCCTAACTGCTTGGCTACATGTCCAGCAGAGGCTTGGACCTCAGCACTTGTGGATGATGAGGGCTCACTGAGGCCCAGTGAAATAAAGATTAACCTATAGGTCACAGGAGATGGTTAGCATCTTTAGTCCCTGAGCCTTTCTTGAGCAGCTACTACATTAAAATATAAAATGCAATTGGCAATTATTTTAATGAAGAAAATTTCAGCAATTTAACATAGACAAGAAGCCAAGAAAGAAGGAAAAAAGAGTGTCTGGGATTTGATGCAAAAAAGGGACAGCACTCCTTTTAAACCTCCTGTATGAGCCACCAGAGTTTCCATCTTGCTCTTACTTTTATCTGCCAAAACCAGTACTTTGCATAGTTGGGAGAGAAGCAAAGGGTGGGAACTTTAAAACATATTTTTAAATGGAAAGTTTAGTTCTGTCCAGTACCCATGGCTTCAAACAATGTTGATGTGTTCTGCCCAGCACAGCTCGATTCAGCATGCAGGCATTCCCCAACCCCAGCATGCACAAGCCAGAGCTCCCATATATGTTGTCAACAACTTACCTGAACACCCAGACAGGATTTCTCCCATAAGGAGCTTTGTGGCTGCAGCAGTGGGAGAGAGGAGAGATGGCAGCACAGGCTCCTGTTCGCCATGTCAATAAAGAGCAAAGTGCTTTCACGCTGACTGCTCACCTCCACAATTTCCACCTACCAGCTTGGGGCTTTTTTTTCTACAGCTGGCCCTACTTCTTGCTTTCTACCCCTCATTTGTGCTCAGGGCTCTCCTTTTCCCAGTCTGCTGCCCAGTCTGCTCCAGCCAGAAGCATCACCTTCCTGGAAGAGAAGTCACCTTTTGGGGAGCACTCTTGCCCCGTCCCCCTTTGCAGAGAACTGGGGCTGGTCTGTATCTCCAGTGGAGGTGAGATAATTCTCCTTCCATCAGCTTGAATCTGAGGTTTTTCACTTCATCACAGGCACTGCTCAGTTTTCCTTTTAGCTAACATACTACAAGAAATTTGGCAGTGGGCAGACAACATCCTGCAATCAAATTTTACTTCTGAAGAGATTGTCATGGCCCTAGCACGGCCAGCACTGGTTTTCAATGTTATATTACAATGCAGATCTTGGATAAGCTTTATTTTTTTGTTCCACTTAAAAAATATTCTTTTTATTAGTTTTTTTTCATTAAGATATACATTGTCAACATAAGATAAACGTAACATAAATTAATGAAGTTAAATAAGAAACTGAATTAAAAACAATACTGGAAAATAACTTAGTTCAACACAAAATAAACACAGACACATAAACTATGAACATAAGTAACATAAATTAACACACAAAATATGGTGGACAATACCACCAATTACACACTGACACAGACTGGAAACAGGAGCTGAGAAGTGACTGTAGAGGATAAGGTGGGGCCAAATGCTCCCAGCATGCAGAATGCTCACCTGTTCTTGCCAGCATGGTCTCATGAGTTACCCCCAAATTCCTGCAGAGTGGGCCCTACTCCTCTTCTAAGGCTTGACTGACAAGTTACCTGAGCTTCTTGTCATTCCTGCCCATCACATTGAAGTTCGGCCACCAGGAGTTATATTCCCACATTTGATACTGCTTTTTTGCTCTTCTAGCTCCTATCTCTTATGGGAACAGTTCAGAGCTTCAGCCCAATTAAAACCAGTATCATCTATTCCCATTTTAAGTTGTGAGGATTTCTTACATTTCCTAAATGAGGCATTGCACTTTGCTTGGAGAAATACCAGTATACCACTGCATGTGGCACTAACCAGGATCTGTGTATTCACCCACTCCTAGCAGAGCTTTGTAATAGCTGCAGCCCTCCTTTACCTTTAGCACCACGAGTAAGATTCTCTTCTTTTGTGGACCAGCCTGGGCTTCTAGTAGCTGAGAGGGAACCAATTTTGGTATTAGTTGAAGCTGTCTATGGACTGTAAAATTCAGGATGTGTTCCTCCCTTTGACAAAAACCCAGGAAGACAGAGGAGCAGATGGATCACTGCAGCCAGTACACAATGGAGTAACAGACTGTTTTTTCAAGCCACCTCAGAAATGCCCTAACTGAATGTTGCTGGTCTGGCTCTTGGGCAGGGTGTGGTTCTGTGCAAAGGACTCGGCTTGTTTGACAGCCTTCAATACAACTGGGAACCAGATATGTAAATGTCTTGTACAGAGGAAAATGGATGCACCATTGAAATATCAAATCTCTCTGGAATATCAAAATAAACTTGGCTGAAATCACAGCTGGGGGTAAGCACACCCTCCATCCCTAACACCTTGCTAAAGTCATGTTTTAGTATCTGCAGCTAGACCTGTCTGTAGTGAGAAGGTACCAGCTTTTATCTTCAAGGGTTTGTGTGTGGCTCAAATAAAATACAGCAAATTAATAGTGGGTGTGTCTGAACTCTGTGTAGTGCTTTTCATCCCAAAGGGTCCCCAAGCACTTTCACAAATAGCATGCACAAAGGTCACTCACCCACTTCGCCCTCGCAGCGGCAAAAGGAAGTGTGCACATGCAGCCTAATCTGTCCGTGTTCTGTCATCCTGTGCCAGCAGCACTACACAGCAGTGCTTTCAGGAAGCGAAGGATAACTCATCGACTAGAAACAATGAATACTTACCCCTTAAAGGAGCCCCAGTATACAGAGCAGACTGTGCAGCACACAGGTGACACATGCAACTTACCCCTTACCAAACTGGCTACGGTACCATGACAATACCAAGAGCAGATGCGGTGCATTCCCAATGCAGATGCTGCATTGGTGAGTCAGTGCATGTGCCATGCAGGCCATGCATCCAGTTCTCTGCAGTCCCAGCTGTGGACACTGGCTGGCTGTCACACCAAGGGAACAATCACATGGCAGGCTGCAAACACGGGCTGCAGCCCCTTTGCACTTTGGGTACGTTCTGATGCTTCCATCACCTAAGTAATGCAAGTTCCTTTTCTCAGTACAAGCCAGTGTAATCACTGGAGTAGTGAAGTAAGCACATTTCCTTTTAAAGTAAAATACCTTCCAAAGATAAAGATAACCTTTTTCCCAGGTGTCTTTTCTTGATGCCAAATCTAAAAACCGAAAAAATTCATTCCTGTATCCCTTCCCTTCTTGCTGTCTGCTCTGATAGCCACTTCGCCAGCATCTCAGTGTATCCATCTTTTTATACTTTCCACTTTTTCAACCACTATTCTCTACCAATAATAGCTTAAGTCTTTGTCATTATTTCAGGTTGTGAATACTTTCCATATCCTCAAATGCTGTGATCTATTTATGCAAGCTGGTAAACCTGGGGAAGTGAAAAAGTGGGAAAGGTGGTAAATATATGACAGCTTTATGAGATTATCAAGGAACCAGTTAAAAAGATGACATCGGGCAGCAATTCTTTCTCCAGCCTTACACCTTCTTCACTGCTTTCATGGTTACTATTTATAATACATCACAGTAACACAGCTGTGCAAAACATCACACAGTTCACCTGAGAAAGATAAGATTCCATCAACACATTTCACATGTGTGACACCACACTCATGAATTAAGAATAGAACTGAGTTTGACTTGGACTCTGATCCAACAGTACACAAACCAAGAAGACATAAAAAACAGCATGAGCAGCAGTGGCCAAGGGATGAAGCTCAGGGTCAGGAAGATGGGGAAGCAGCAGCAGGGGAAAAACAACAGTGACAACATGGAGCTCGGAGACAGCAGAGAACATCAAGGAAGGGACAGCCAGGCAATCAGGGTAGAAACTAAAGTTTTCATAGCTGTATAATGCGAGAGAGCAGATACATATGGAACTGAAATAAAACTGTGGATTTCAACTGTGGATTTCTCTGGGCACTGAACTGGGATGCATTTATGTCCTGAGACAAGAATTGTTCAATATGAAATTACCAAAATATACCAGAAAACTAAAGCAAAATAAATGTTACCATGATAATGTCAGTTTGCATCACTGCAAGGAGGAGTAGGGCATTTTAGGCTCCAGCAGAAGGTATTTTGGACACTGAGCATGATAAATACATTGAATACAAGATTTCCAGTCATTCTTGTTTCTGGAAAAGTTATCCTTGCATGAGAAACCCAGGTGGAGCACTGGCTCCACAGCCATTAAGGATGTCATGTGGGACTTTGCCTACAATGCTTCTGGGTGAGAATACAAAACCACTAGACTGGTGCTGATACAAGGATGACAGCAGCTCCTGCTACCCAGCTTTTCCTTCTGCCTATGCTATGGTTAATGAAGCTAGGCCAGTCTGTACATTCAGTTATAAACCTGTGCCTGGGAACTGAGACAGTCTTCAGTCTTTATTGACAAGCTGTACAAAATGTTCCATCCAAAATGTCCAGGATTCTTTGAAGAAGGGTAATTTAAAAACTTTTTCTTACATTGTTAATCTACAGTCTACTTCCCACACAGCTCAAACACAGACCATCTCATTTTCACCTTATTTTCTTTCAACAATGTGCTTAATTTACACAAGAGATTCTTTGCCTTCTTCAGGTAAAGACCTTTTCCAGTCCAGGAACATAATGCATAACACTGTCCCATATCCATCAGTTCAGCCAGAATTTATAAAAATTCTGCCTAAAGATCGCTGCTCTGGTCACTCTTGTCCTTTAAAGAAAAAAGACTGAGAACTCTTAGCCTCTCAAAAGTGGTACATGTGGGTGTGCCTTTTGTTCTTAAAGAAATATCAGCTGGGAATAAAATCCAGAGGTCTCAACAATGAGTCACCACCTGGACACCGAGTGAGAAATTCTAACACCTGTTTTCTTCCAGGTAAGATCTGGAATATAGCCATTTTAGGAAAGTTTGAACTCAAGTTTGGGTATTATGGCCCAGGCTTATCTAAATTACCTCCTGAGGCTGGTATCCATAGGTTTAATCCCTGTTACTGCTGAAGTACCCATTGCTGCTTTTAGAGATAATGCTCAAGATGCAACAAAGGACCCCCCTCCCATTTCCACTTTTATTAAATGTAAATGGCTACCAGCATAAGTTAGGCAGAGACATGGTGGCTTCCTTCGTGAGATAAAAAGCAGCAGTAGCTCCCCTAAATATACTCATTAAAATATATTTTTCTTCTACACTTGGCCCTGAAGGATCATCTTGGCTTATGAGAACTAAGCTTCTGTCTATCTGATTATTAAATAATTTCTAAACAGACGGGAAACTACAGTGGTTTAAACAGCTAGGCTGAGACTGCAGGGCTAAAAATAGTATAGTAGGCTCCTTTTAATTAGTAAGATGATGAAATATGACAGAAGAGAGAGATGTAGATATATGGATCTGTGTGTATGTGTGTCTTTAAAATTAAGTTATTACCTCAATACTAGATATTATTTATAACATATATGATACATGGTGTCTGATTTTTATGATGCCATTTATCTTCACTTGGGAGAGAAGACAGGCTAACTCTGCTTTCATAATGTCAATCCTTGTTGTATTCCAAAGGAAAATTGTAATAAGATAAACCTGCCACCATGCACAGTGCCATCCCTTTTTAAATGAGGTGGATTAGTAAGTGCTCCAAAGCAATAGACTCTCAGCTCTGCAACTCCATGATATCAACTGTTCCTTAGAGCACTCTGGAGAGCATGGAAGAGCCAGCCTAGCTTTATACCTGTGATTCCACATGTATAGGGCCTGCCATAGGGCCAAAGGGGTCAGGCACTCTGATGTTTATCCTACCACTCTGCTGCCTATGTATTTTTGAGGAGTCTTCCAAACCTTAAGAGGAGAAAAGACATCTGCCAGCCCTCTGTTCCAGCAGCGCTGGGCAGCACGTGCCCTGTAGTGTTCTGCTCCAGCATGCAGATGTGGCCTTTGATGCTCACCAGATGACTGATGACCATGTTTGGTCCTGGGACCACAAAGCTGCCATGAAGCACATGGACATCACAGCTTCAGATGTCTGTCAGGTGAGTCAAGGAGGCTGAGGGTGCCTGGCCTGTTGGGGGCTGGATCAGACAGATGTTCCCTTGCTCCAAGGGGAACCCAGACAGGCACTGCAAACCATGCCCTTTGGTACAGAAGGACCTGACCTCACTGTGCACAACCCCCTTTTGGCTGCTGCACTAAGGTGTCAACTGATATTTCATAAGGACCTGGAAATAAAAGGTCAACCATCACCACAGTGAAAATTGCCTTATCAAAATCTTGCTCTTAGTGTCATGCTTAATGTGGACCAGATAGCACCTGGCTTTCAGAAAGATTTGGTGCAAAAACTCAGTGCATTCATTAGTCATGAGACTCCTTCTCTTGGTCAAAAATATCAAGCCAAGGAAGACAAGACAGTGGGTCTTGAAAGAGTTGAAGACTGGTATAAAAAATTATGCAAAGCCCTGGGTTTTTTTCATTCCCCATTGATCCATGTGAAGGTGGAAAGCCTCTGGTTGGCTGGCAGAACTTCATGGTGTTTTGCTAAAGTATGTCAAATGGTCTGGAGCTAATCCCTGTCTCTGAGATGAGCAGGAGCCCTGTGGGTGAAACAACTTCCACTTGCTCCCATAACCAAGTGTAGAGCTTTCCATTCAGTGCAGGAAAACAGTTTGGGAGCACCTAAAGATTTTTCAGGGGTGGGGCTTAACCCAAGTAAGAGACAAAAAGCCTGCAATACTGTTTGCAGTTTGTCAACACAAAGCTTTACTGCTATTTCTGAAGTGTTGCATTTTTTCCTGTCCTTGTCAATCAAGAGATGATGAGACCCAAGCAACCAGAACAGGCAAACTTATAGAGTCTGGTTTTTTTCACACAGGTGAAGACTCCTTGTCTAAGACGCTGGACATGTCTGATCTTCTGGCTACAAGTCAGCTTTCTCTGATATGGAAAGCAAGGACTCTAGAAGAAAGGGGGTCCAAGAGAGCTGGTCAATATTCAAGCATCACTTCTTCCAGGCTCAAGGCCACTGTATTGCCACGAGCAAGAAATCAAGCAAAGGGGGCAGGACACCCCTTTGGATGAGCAGGGAGCTTCTAGCAAATCTCAGATTCTGGAATGTGGAAAAAGGAACTGGTCATGTGGGAGGACTAAATGAACAGTCAGAGTATGTGGGGATGTGACAAAGAAGGTCAAAGCCCATTTGGAATTAAATCTGGCAAGGGATATGAAGGACAGCAAGAAGGATTTCTACCAGTACATCAGCAGCAAAAGGAAAATTTGGGAAAATGTGGGGCTGCTGCTGAATCAGATACATGTCCTGGTGACAGAAGACACAGAGAATGCCCAATTACTGAATGCCTGTTTTTACTGATGACGGTTGGGAATCCCACACTTCGGAGGTAAGAGAGGAAGGCTGGAGAAAGGAAGACTTCCCCTTGGATGTAGGGGGCTGGGTTAGAGACTGGTTAGGCAGACTTCTGTCCCATAAACTCCTTTACACACTGATGGTAGCAGAGCACTGGAATAGGCTGCCCAGGGAGGCTGTGGAGTGTCCCTCTAGGGAGAGTCCAAATCCACCTGGACACATTCCCGTGTAACTTGCTCTAGGTGACCCTGCCTTAGCAGGAGAATTGGACTAGGTGATCTCCAGAGGTCCCTTCCAACTGTAACTATTCTGTGATTCTGTGATTTCCCAGAATGCTGGGTCACAGGCTATAGCCAAATCTGAAAATTTTCCCAGGGGTCTACTGGCCCTCCCAGTGCCAGACAGAGAAGCACAGTCTGGAGGTGGCCCAGATCCACAGGCAATTACTAGTTCAGTAAATCTGGGAGACTATTTCACTTCAATTATGGCTCCAGATAAACTTTTAGCCCTTACTGGTTTTGAGATTTCTCTTACAGCCATCACTGGAAATGTGACCTCATATTAATCTCCTTGCAAAATAGGCTCAGTGCTCCTCACCTAAGAGAGACAAACTGGAGGTCTGTTCCAGCCAAACCTTAAGCATACCCTTAACTTCATCATCCCTGTGCAGGGCAATCTTGAATATGTGATCCTGTAATGAGCTATCACTAAAGCACAGTGGAGCTCTGGAAGTACGGACTACTGAGTCGCTCCACTCCTACACAGTTGGGGAGTTGCAGTGCATTTTGGAGAACTACAGCATACAGAATTAACTTTGCCTTAATTCAGTCCCTGGAGTATGTCATAAAGTTCTCACTTTGGTAATACTGTCCTCTGAGGACATTATGACATGTCAGCGTAGTAACTATTTTCTCATCTGATGGCAATGACAAACTGCAAAGTATAAAGCATAATGACATAATGCAAAGTATAAAAAATTCAGACTCTTCCTAGTCTGGTAACTACCGTGCCATCAGAAGATGAGATTTTATACCTGTATTAAGAGAAATGAAAAAAAAATATTTACAGCATGCTAGCCAGTGAGACAAAAATGAACTAAAGTGCCAACCAATCTACTACAATTTTCTTTACTGCTACTTACATTCTAATCATAGCATCCCAAATTTAGCTTGTCAAGTTACCCTTCAAATCAAATGCAAGAGAAAAATCCATCCTTGGCTGTGCAACTATAAACCCAGCCAGTCTAGTAAAGTGAGAGTTACTCTTCATGTACTTGGCAAATCTGGGAACAGAATTTACCACTTGGTGTAAATATTTCTGCATAGTTTGTTTTAAAGAAAAATTAAAAAAAAAATAATCTTTCCTACTCCTCTCCCTGGCAGACTCTTAGAAAGTAGTAAATATGCAGATGGGCATAGTGATATATTTTGTATCAACATATTTTAAATGTGTGCATATGCATTAGCTATATAAATACATTCCCCAGGAAGTCTGCCAGCGGATGTACTACAACCTTGCATGTTACATTTGGGTTTGCTTGTGCAGTAGCACAGCAGTGTCAGGAAGAACTGCTCTAAGCTTATTTGCTCTACAGCAGCTCACACTTACCTGCACAGCTTCCTCTTTCTCTCAGGATATACAAATGTGCTATATTTATATGCCATGTGTGTATGTAGTGTACATATAAATACACATATACACACACACACGCAAGAATGTCATAGACTCACAGAATGCTTTGGATGGGAACCCTAAAGATCATCTAGTTCCACCCCACCCATCACAGGCAGGGACACTTTTCATTAGACCAGGTTGCTCAGAGCTCCATCCACCTTTGAATGTGTCCTGGGATGGAACATCTGCAGGTTCTCTGGGTTGCCTGTTCCAGTGCCTCACCACCCTCACAGTAAAGATTTTTCCTAACATCCAATCTAAACCTACTCTGTTTAAGTTTGAATTCATTAGCCCTTGTCCTGTCACAACGTGCTCTTGTGCAAAGTCCCTCTCATCTTTCTTGTAGGTTCCTTTAAAGTACTGGATGGCCACAATTAGGTAACCCCAAAGCCTTCACTTTTCTAGACTGAACAAACCAAATTTTCTTAGCCTTTCCTTGTAGAAGAGGTGCTCTATTCCTCTAATCAACTTTGTGGTCCTCCTCTGGATTTGGTTGATGTTTTTCCTGTCCTGGGGACTGCAGAGCTGGATACAGCACTCCAGGTGAGGTCTCAGGAGAGCGTAGCAGAGGGGCAAAATCCCCTTTCACAACCTCTTGGTCACACTGCTTTTGACACAGCTCAAAACAAAGCCTGTGCTGCCCAGTATTCCAGCTACTCCACTCCACTTGCAGTATCTGCCTCTGGTCCTGCCCCCTCTCCCTGCTTTTCCTGCTCTTCGGAAAAATTGCTGCACAGACAGATCCCTGAATGCAAGTGGGGCCCGCAGGTCTTGCCCAAGCTCTGGACAGACCGCCTGGAGGTTGGAGACTGATGAAGCACAAAGAGGGAGGACATCTGCCCGCTGCCCTTGACGTCCCACTGTCCCCTTGCCTAAAAGGTTTCTTGCTGTGACTGTGCTCCTTTTCCAGTATTGGTATGATGGACGAGGCAGAGGGGATCGCACATCACTGCTTTTGTGAGCACTGACAGATGGGGGCAACGGAGGAAGCGGCTGCAGGGCTGTGGGTGGATATGTATGGACGGTATCATTATCCATGCACTATGGAACTGTACGGATACTGTTGCAATGGAGCTATGAGAACCATGCTCTTCTACTTCATTGTGAAAGGCAAAGCCACAACAAATACTGTAGAGGGAATGTAGCAAAAAGGCAGCTTTGTGTTTAAATCTAGAAAAAAATCAATTTGCTTTTGCAATGATGATAAGCTAGAATGAGCATTATGCCATTTCTCCCCCCGCCTCTAGCCCCTTCTTTAGAGCTACTATTTAGATGAGCTACGGTATTAAGAGAGAAGCTGCAAAGATGCTAGCTGCAAAAATAAAGGATGAAATAAAAAGTCAAACATCCACATTTCCCCCAACTGAAAATGAAGTTCTGAGGAAAGGGAGGAGGGAAAAGAAAAGGAACTTACCACACTGCGAGTGAACTTTTCTAGAGAAGTTCTACGACCTTGCTCATTCTCTGGCTTAACAGGGAACAAAGTAGGGAGATAAAAATACAGAAAAAACCCTTCAGCTTAAATGCAGTCTTTTAAAACAGCAGCAAAATATATGGAAGCAGCAAGAAGAAAAAGTCGTAAAAAAATGTAAAAAGCAGAAATCAGTTTGCAACAGCAAACATAAGAAATCAAAATGCCTTAAAGAATAAGAGACATCACTACTTTTACTCTCAGAGAATGTCACTTTTCCCCTGTGAATTTTTTGAATGGTTCATATATGCCTGTGCACTGCTGTGTCTTACAGCTGTTGGTATTGATTTCTTGTTCGCTGAATTTTCCTTCTGGTACTGTTCAAGCTGGGACGTCTGGTTCTGGTTAACATCTGCCAAACAGCTATCGGAGGCTCCCATCTACTTGCGTAGAGAGATGAAAAAAACCACAGTAGCTTTCACAATATTAAAAAGAAATGTCTGAGTCAATACAGCACTGGAAGAAAACCACCACTGGAGTCACTGCCAGTGAACCTACACTCTTCAATTTATCCAGAGTAGAGGCATTTTTCCAGTAAGTTTGGCTACATCAAAACACAAGACAGCATATGCATGTCTTTGTAAGAGAATGGAAATATACAGACCAGTTTGGGGCACTGATATTTTTGTACCTGGAGTACAGGACTATTCATATGCAAGAAGACATTCAATTGCACTGTGAGAAAACAAGCGTGTGCATGATGGCTTTATTAACATACCCCTGAAAATGTTGCTCACTGCAGCGCTTCGTTCATTTGGCACAAGGGAGATCTAATCGCCACTAACAAGGAGGAACTAAATAATTTATTGGCATGTTTGCTGGAATATCTAAGAGGAAAAAAATTGTTATAGAGAAGAGAAAAGAAGAAAATCAATGCTACAAAAGAAAGCTCACTGCAGTCAGAAAGCTGTGGGCACTGCTGATTTCCAGGAGAGATGCTTATTTTAATGTGGTAAGCCAGCAAAATGGGGGTGGTAAGATGGAAGTAAAACTGCCATGAAGGGAATAAGGAGCTACATGTAAGGGAAAACCACAGTAATGATGGTGCATCACAGTGCACTGGAAACAAGCACTGCACTAAAGAGGTACCTACCTGACATATCATCTGCACAGATTCAGCTGCAGTAACAACCCCCAGGACAAGGACCAGTGCAAAAACCAGACAAAGAAGATATAAAGAAGCCAAAACCATACCAGATAAATTGGATGAGAAGTTGTTTAGTTGAGTCTAGGCAAAGCCTTTTGATTCTTCTGTGTTTTTATCACAGCTTTCACAGCTCTCTGATATCTACAAGGTCAGTCTTAAGCACCCCATGGAGAGATGGGGCAGATCATCCTTGCTGCATCATCAAATATGAGACCAAAACATATTTGGCCAAAACCAAACCAAGGCCCTTTTAAGACAAGCAATATTCTTTACCCAGAAGAAAGAAACAAGGAACCTCCACACTTATAACCATTTGAGGAAGCCACAGATCGGCTCTGATGTCCCAAACTGCTATCAAAAGTGAAAGCTAGAGGTGTGTCATTTTAGCCCACACAGAGGATGGAGCCAAGACCTCAAAGCAAGTACCAAGCAATAAAGCAGCCTTCATGGCTGGCAGGAAGGCAGTGATGTACCCAGTCCAATGGTCCCCAAATGAATCATTAACATGCACTAATCCAAGGGTTAGTTGCCTATCCTTGCATACAAGAGCAGAGGAAGAAATATCAGCCTCACACTTTGGCTGAGTATTAGAGCCATGCAAGTGCTCAGAGCATCACAGATTTCCTCTTGGAAGTAGCCTCGGTGGTGTCCCTACACCCCGAGGCAGCAGAGGTGACAGAGAGAAGCTGAATTCCCACCACTTTGGTTGGACATGTCCCACTGAGCAGGAGAGGACAGCAGTGTCCAGCTGGGCACTGGGCCTCTGCACTGGTCTCCTCCAGGGGTGGCAAGACCCACCAGCATCCAAGCTAAAGACAATTTCAGGAGAGGAAATACCTAAACAAAAGACTGAGTGTTCTGCAAGGCTCCTTTGGGGAGCAAGGCACTTGAAGTCTACAGCATGACATTCCTGCAGACTGAAAAATAAGTGTCTGAGCCAACTACATTTTGAAGTGGAGCTCTGGTCTGCACTGAGGTCAAAGGATAGTGAGCTGCTATACAGGCCACATTGTGGCCTTGCACTCACTCTCAAAATTTAGTATCTCTGGTTTTTCTACCAGCAAGGTGATGCATCTTCCCACCCAGCAGAAAGGTAGGATGGTGGTCTTCAAAGGTGATGAGCACCTTGTTGAGGTGCTGAGAGCTTGTCTGGTGCAGGGAGCCCCACACAAGGCTGTTTGCTGCCTACCACAGCTGAAGACATGTCAGGAAGCAGCCACACAGAGCACTGACAGTGTCTCACAGAAGCGCCTTGCAAAGCTCGGTTTGCAGTCACTCTGCACGTTTGGCATGGCGGTGGCAGGCTGGGACCAGCTGGACGCGTGGAAAGCTCATCCCCATAGCATCCAGCTCTGAGTCAAAGCGTGACATTTTCTAGTGAAATAAAAAGCAGCTGAGGCAGGCTGGCTGCAGAGTGATGAGCTGGCTTGAGCAGTTTGAATGTCCGTGGGTGTGGGTGCTGGCTGTACAGCTCACTGGCTCTTCCTGTCTGCTTGCCCGTGTGGCTGGCAGCCTGCCGTGCAGGGAACGCCTGCCCACAGCTCTGCAGCACGGGGCTGAGCTGGGGAGGCTGCCTTGCACACCAGATGAAGGAAAATTAAAAATAACAAAGTGAAAAAAAAACCCCAAACCCCATAGAAAGACTGAATCACACCTATCCCAGTCCGGGGAACAGACCTGGGGTGTGGACCCTGGAGCCATTGCCTGCTGCAGCAGCTACAGCAGCCTTTGCACAAACATACACTGTGTGTGCAAAGGGGAAAAGGCAAACAAACACATGTGCACACCAGGTCATGCAGTCCTCCCAGGTGCAAAAAAATGCCATCTTTGCCGGTAAATACACCAACAGACTCCATCAGCTAATGGCAGAGGACATATGCTTTTGGATAAAATATGAAACAACCAGCCCCGCTGGAGATGAAAACCTCTCAGCCCAGGCAGATACAGCAAACAGAGCTCACCACTTAGAAGCAGTCACTAATTATTGACTGGCTTATCTGAATTTCCCTTTTTTTTCAGGATTAATCATTTACCCAGCCATCCAAACTTTAAGTTCCTTTGTGTAGATTCTGCTTGCATGGAAATTAAGTAGAAAAAAACTTAAGAAAACCAGCTGACACTGATTATTAGAAGTAATTATGAGAAAATTGCTCAGCATCTTTACAACATTCAAGACAAGTCTTGCCACTGAATCAAACTGGCCATATGTGCCCTGATGGGACTGAGAAGAGGGCATAATCTGCAATAGGAACCTTCCTGGACAATACAGAGCAGCTGGCACAGGGGGTTCTGGTTAAAAGCAATGCTTCAAAAGGTGTGTGCTGGAAATGGAGCCCGTTCCTCATGGCCTGAAGCTCCTAAGTATCCCCTTGCAGACACTTTTTGCCAGGGATCTGAAAAGGGGTAGGGAAATACATATAGAACACTTGGTCTTCTGAACATAAGATCTGTACAATCCCTCCCTCCCTGGATTTATTTTGTTGGCTATTGAAACCTTTTTTTTTGGTATGAGACTTTGGGGTATGAAGTGAGGTTTATTTTGAACTTTCACTTGGTGAAAAAATAATGTGTTCCAGAGGGAATGGCATCAAATAAAAATAAAAGATAATAATATCCCTGGCCCTAGGTTCAGAAATGGCCAGACGCAGATCCTGGGCTTCTCAGGCAGTCACATCTACCAAAGTAAAAAAGCAAAGGGCATGTACACTGCTACCAAGTGGCCGGAGTATTTTGCATATATCAGCATTCATTTGAATAGGATCACGGTGAATTCACACTTCCCTGAACCAGCTGGGGAGCAAAACAATGCTCTAAACCAAGAAAATACCAACCTGCTCTTCACTCACTGCTGCAGGGCTCACTCCCATGGCTTCACAGCCTGTCTGCACTACAGCTGTGGCTGCCTTTCCAGGATGCTTCCCTGCCTGTGGGCAGGGCCGGATGGCAGGAAGCCACCCCATGCCAGGCTGACATAAACACCAGTACCGTGACAGTTCAGCTGCCGCTTCAGCTAATGCAGAAATGCCAACCATTATCATTGTTTCACCTTTACAGTGAGTAATGGAAAGTACCTCGAGGTCTTTTCTGTTCCTTTCACTCCCTTCTCTGCAAAAATAACTAGCATAGCACGTGTCTGGCTGCTTCTTCACCATTAACAAAAGTTCCTGTGCACTCACATACCCTTCCATGGTGCGCTAGCTAATTTACACTGCTCTTTCCCCAGGGAATAAACCCCTGCTCCACAGCCAAGTCACTCTGCCAAAATGCTTCCTTGCCTTGACTGAGGAGGTTTGTCACAGCACTTGTCCTGACAGGTGGATCACTGCTGTCTAAGGACATCCAGCCACCATTTTGGGCACCGAGGAGAAGGGCTGGAGGGCAGTGCAGCAGTGATTACCTGCTGTAAGAACCCTGCAGCAAGGTGCATATCAGCAGAAACAGGAGCAGGTCAGCGCTTGACTCTGTGTAGCACTAGCAGGATGTGTTGCATAGATACACAAATAAAATGCAGTGAGTTGCTCGGGGATCTCTGCACATCCAGCCTCTCACTGCCAAGCCAGACGCTTTCAGCAGATCCATGATTTCTACCTGCTGCAGAGGGGGGAAGGAGGCCCAGAGCTCCACTTGGGCTGGGCATATGGCCATTCCTCCTGAGGACAGGGCTGTGCTCTCATCTCTTCTCCAGCCTGGCAGGGAGGAGGCCTTCTGTTCAAGGCAGAAGGCTACACCCAGTTTTTCCCCTCTGCAGCTCACTGCTTCCAATCACACCCTTGCTGGAGGCCAACCTCATGTTCCCTGCTGAGTACCATGAATCTGCAGGACTGAGGCCAATAATACTGTGGTTACTTGCAATAATGACACTGGGAAGAAAGGAGGAAAAAACATCTAAAATTGATTAACAAAGTATTTATGTCTGGTCTGTACACAGCCTATGTCTGCTGTCTTGCTTCAGTTAGTGGTGTGAACAATATGTTCCCCTCATAATTCTGTCATTGTATCTCAATCCCAACCCATAATTTCTTTTCCCTCCTTCCCCTCCATTCCCTTCCAGAGCAGGGAGGGAAAGCTCCCACATCTGAGGTTATTGTATGGTGCAGAAGAAAGTAACTCTTCAAACTTACAGTATTTTACAAATACCAGAAATGTGAAGTATGTTTTGAAGCACTAATCAAGTTTTGGCATCTCTTTGCTGAGCAGGTCGCTATTATTATTGCCCTGTGAAAAAGAGGACGATATAGGGCAGGCAAGGTTGATTTTTTTTTTCCCCAAGCTCACACAAGAAATTAAGTGGGGTAACCAAGGAAAGCATACAGATTTTATGGTTCCCAGTTCTGTGCTCTAGCCACGTGGTCTACCTTTCCCTTTTCCCTGCCCTCTTAGTTTGCCATAACCCAGTGCTGGAGGGCAAAAGATCCCAAATAACACAAGCTTATCCACAAAACATTAATGTGGGAATCTGAAGCAATAGTTCATTTGCTTAGTGCAAGCAACTCCTTTACCCCACGTCCATCATGCTGTGCCTGTGACAGAACTTATTTTCAGTAACGAAAGAAAGCTATGTCATATCAGTGTAGTATACAAGCCATGTGAGGATAATGACTTTGGGGAAAGACAGGCCTCAGAGAGATGTACTCATCACAACTTAAAGAACTGCAATGGATTTCTATTCACATCAGCAAATCCAGGACTTTGTTTGCAGGCTCTAAACCAAATCCTCCATCCATGCAGGCTCTGATATGTCACTGGGTTCCTCTTTTCCATCCCTTGCTTTCCAGCTATTTAGTGGAATTTTAAAAGGCTGCCTCTCAAAGCTGCACCAAACATCCTAAAGGTAGGAGCGTGTAGCTCAGCATACAGAAATGCCATGTTCTATCATCATCTCTGTACCTACACTGTTTTCAAAATATTCCCTTGCCCAACACAATGTAATGTGGTTGCAAAGAGCTTTACAGACTCTGGACTAACACCAACTCCCCTCCTGCATAATGGGAAGCTGATGAATAGTGCATCTGCACAGATCTACCCCGTCTTTTCTGTGCCTTCCTATGTTTATCCGTGTACCCACAGCTCTTTCTAAAAGAAACTTGATTCTTGCTTTCGTGGCTGTGTTAACATGACACCAAAACCTGCTCCTGCGGCAGTTTGCAGGGGAATGAGGATGTCATGCTGACACATCCAGGGCTTGATCTGACAGCAAACAAGGATTGCAAAAAAATAAACCTTTGGTTCAAATGGGTTTGGCTGGGACGAGAAAGCTCTCCTGGCTTTCAAGCACATGAACTCTCATGTGTTCAATGGAGACTGGGGGGCAGGGGGGCCATAAGCTGCTGGGGCTGGGAAGATGGCAGAGGCTTTTATGGTTTATACCATCAGAAGACTTTGCCTCACACCTCCTTCATTCCCCAGTCTCTGAACTAAAGTCTAAATGTAAGCAGCACAGGTTTATGCTGTCTCAGACCAGACATTTTGAAACAGAAGGCTGACTGCTGCCCTGCACTACCTTTCGCCAATCCACCTGCCAGTAGTCTCAGGCATTAGAGACAGAGGGGCTTGTCTCCTTTTGTCACCATATGCATGCTTTTAGGGCACACAATGACAATCAGGACAGAAATACCACTGGGATTTCATTGTATTGTGCTGATGCAATGTAATTTGGCAGCACACAGAGAATGCAGCAGCAAAACAGCAGGGAAGATGATGATGGGAAGCCACACACTTAGGCTGCAGGAATAAGGAGTCAGTTTACGTACAGTCCTGGGAGCCAAATGCAAGTGGGACATACACACATGCACAGACACACACACATAGAGCTATGGGAATTAATCAGGAGTTGCAGGAAGAATTTGAGCACAGCCACAAATGCAGAAACCAGTAGCTTATCTCCTAGACCCCTTAGAAAGAGGGGACTTGAGGACATGAGTTGTTATTCTACTTAACCACTCCTTTGCCACCCTGATCTGGAGGCTCCTGACAGAATCATAGTGCTGGCAGAGCTCAGATACCAAAAAGGCTAGGAAGAGCTCAAATCCAGATTTCCTGTAAGACAATGTGGCTGGAATTCTTGATTACTACATGCATTGCAATTATTTCCTGTCTTAGAGGAAAAGGAAGCATCTCTGGGGAGGCAAAAGCAAGGGAAAGGAGTATGGAAATTGCTGCAGGGGGATCTATAGGTAAGGCATCCAAAGGGAATATCACATGGTGAGACTAGGCAGGTGAAAACCTTAATAGGTGAATTTTGCACCAGTAATGAACAGATTGATGGGTTCTGCTTCTCATATCACATACTGTCTTTTCCATAAGAAAGAGGTATATACATTTTGTATTGCCTACACTGAGTTTGGGAGACAGCTGTGCCAGATAAACACCTTTCCATGCTACTTTTACCTTGGGTCACCATGTTTTCCCCAAACTCATGCTGAGGCTGTGCACACGGATGCCATGCCCTCAGTGAAGAAGACAAAAGTGCTCATTCCCTTCTTAAAGGAAAAAAAAAAGGAAACAATATTTTCACTTTCACAGTAGCAGCAAGCAGCAGGCGAGAATCAAGAGGTGTTAAGAGATGCAAGCATGTCCTTTCCAACAGATACCTTCTTCTTGGCCAGCAGTAAGTCCTGGTAAGCATTCGAACGCAGAAAGCGCGCGTAGCTGTCACTCTTCATCAGCTTGTAAATGTGCTCCTGTGGGACGGGGGGAATGAGAGACAGAGAATTGTTATCAAACCTCATTTAGACATCACAGGGACTTAAAACACAGAGAATTGGAAGGAAGAGAGACTGATCAGAGTTCTAATTAAGTCTGCTAGTATTGATTATCTGTGTTGTGGTAGTGTACGCGAGGGCCATCCTGGGGCAGGACCCTATTGTGCCTGTGGCTGTATGAACACAAAACAAGAGATGGCCCTCACCCCAAAGGCTGGCACACATTATTCGCTCATCAGCATTATTCTGCAAAGACTGCAACTCTCTGAAGTCCCCAGATAATAAGAAAGTGCCTATCCTGGAAAGAAGAAATAAACACCAGAAATTGTCTCATAGATTAGGTTTCATTTTACCAGTTATAGATACTTGAACAGTCACCCAGCACTCGATTCCTGTTCATGGAGGGGAACAGATAGTTGCAGACATTTCATCTCCACTTTAGACATGCACTCAAGTAAGCCAACATGATAATGTCCTGCAAAAGCCCCTATCCGCAGTGACTATGCAGGGAAGTTACAAGACTAGCTCTGATGTAGATGAGTATATCATATGTATAAAGTTACATTAGATGAGTCTCTCTCTTAGGGTTTTCTCTTAAGTCAAGCTACTGTTACCAGTTTGCTCCTAGAGCACTTACTATGTTTATCTTCAAATTTACAAAGTGTGTTTCATTGCAGCAGAACTTAACACTTACCCTTTTCTAATTTCCTTGCTAAGCTTCACTTTCCTGCTGAGAATCCCTTAACACAGCCAGCTTTTCTCCTAGTTATCCCTGGATTTACAAAAGATATTATCCCAAACACCAAGAAAATAAAATCAAAATACTTTGACCAGATAATGACTGAGAACACACTAAAGGAGCTCAAGAGAAAAACAGGCACCTTGGACCTTTCTCTTAGACTTTGCCCAAGGAAGCACTTTTATAGAGTTAATGAGCAGTTTTATCTATAGCGAATTATACAACGTGAAATATTCTCTCCTGCCCTAAAGCCATTGTACATGAAACTTTAGAAGAACCAAACCAGACAGAAGTCACAGAGCTTATTTCGGTGTGTTAACAAGCCAAGCAGAATTCCCTTATCTTCACTATCATGGGTAATTAGCAATGACCCGTCTTTACACAGAAGAACTGCTTAATTCAGCTTTCTTACACTATTTGGTGTAGTCCTATGAGGGCCACTGGTTTTCCTTCGAACAGCATAAATGTATTCTTTGAGCTACATTCTGCTGTGGAACAATTTTTACTGGTTAATTTCCATGCTTGCTTTTAGTCTTGACAGATCCTCATTTGTGCAGCACTATCTATCCAAAGGATAGCACGAGATTTTGCAATAGAATCATTCATATAAAGCTATTTAGCAACTGTCACCCTTCTTGCTTCAGAAAAAAACACAAGGTAGGGCACAGTTTCAGACTCCTTATATACAGAACTGCCATGAGATTTGGCATCCAGCTGTGGGACATTTGTTCTATTTATGCAGAACAGAATGAGCCAAGTATGCCCTAAGATAAGAAGAGGGAAAATAATGCACATCACGGATATGATGATCAAAATGTTTCTATTCTTGCGTGTGAATGAGGATTTTCAACATCAGTTCTCTGTTAAATACTTCAACTAGCATAAACTCAGGATTCTGTTGATTTAAACCCAACCACACCTCAAACGGTTTGCCTGTATTGCTACCACTTAAGGTTTCCAAGGAGACTCCGTGTCCTCCTAATGAGTTGTTTGTAACTACCTGGGAAACAAACCCACCTAACTGGTGCTTTTCCAGGACCATGAAGAGATTGACAAGTAAGTGGGCACCTTGTAGCCCATCAACAGTAATGGGCCTGAGGGGTCTCCAGAGCCTTCATCCTCTTAGTGGTGCTCTTTGCAGCATTCTTGCTCATGTCAAGACAACTTCATGTATTTCACCTTAAAACAATATAAACTCAGTATCTGGCAGTCAGAAGAAGAAAAAAATGCTTCAATCCTAAGATGAACTAAACCACAACCTTCTTAACTGAAGCCCTTCCCTGAAATAGGACTATTGCACAGCCACAGCCCTGTTGCCACTGCAGTTAGCTAATTGGTATGAAGCATTTTCTCTGCTTTTCGCATCTTGGAATCACTAAGCAGCAACACTGCTACCTGTTCACCACAGATATACTCAAACAGGGAATAACTATATCCTAGGCTTTGAATGCTAATGAAGAAAGAAGGTTGGGCATAGGAAGAGAAGGGACATGCACAGCTTCAGAAGCAAACCGTACTTTTTAATTGTAAGAATTCAAAGGGCCTGCTTTCAACAATCTCTAGACTGAAGACATGAATGATACACTAGTAATTTATTTTACAACACTGCATTTCTGAAGCACCTACTGGAAATCTGAGCCAGTTGCTCAGATCAGCAAATACTGCCTTCCAATTTGCAAGTACAGGACAACTTGCATTGCTACAGTGAAAATCCCTACTGAGACTGCACCATGAAGATTGCTAAAATTGTGGCTGCAGTGTGTGTCCGGCCCACTTATACACCAAGTCTAGCTGCAGGATGGGAAAAGCCAGTGGCTGGAACATTTGTTTTGATCTGGAGCCTACTCTGTTCTTTGCCACCAAGCTATTTTCTCTTATGCACTCTAGAATCTGCAACTTCCTAGGGAGAACCTACAGCTAGTGTTTAGCAGCTCCTCATTTTACAAATACATTGAAGGCTACTGGAGGTCTAACAACTGATCATATTCTGCTGTGGAAGCCTGAGCAACAGGCAGAGGTGTGGGCTTGGATTTAGTTGCTCTGTGCAGCCTCCACAAATTGTCTTGTCCTTCTCTGTCAAGGATTTTTAGCTCACTTTTGGATCAACCCACTGGTCTCTCACTTCTTATTTTACTGAGCAGCTGGCTTTTTTTCCACCTTTTTATCACGTGGTGGAAAGAAAGGACACCCACTGAAGACTGAAATCTTCCAGTGCAATGCACTTTATAAACATGCATAAATCTCCCTGACAGTGCTGGTAAGAAATTTGAGCTTTTCCATCCTTATACTGAGATAATTCTCCATTTTTTTTGTTTATTATAACATAATGAGCTTACTACTAGTAGTTCTCTAAATAGAAAAGATAAATTCACTACCGCTGTAATTTTTAACAATGCAGCTGCAGCTCTGGGCATTCCAGTCTCTTGCACTGGAGCAGTCTGTCCAGAATAATCACTGCAATGCTTCTTTACAAGTGTCTTGGGAAGTTCCTGTGCCCTAGCGACACAAGAGCAGGAGGGCCATTTCATCTAGGTGGTGTAGCCTCTCCCAGCCATTGCTGTGTACCACTTCCCAAGTATGGCTCAGTCTCACAGCTCCCTGCTCCAGCCCTAAGATAGCAATCCTTTAGGGAGTTACATTGCAAACCCAAGGATTTAAAATAATCATCTAACAAAACTGCCCAAGTGATCTATTAAATCATTAAACAAGGTTGTTTATAAAACCAGATAAATGGCAGGAAAAAAAATTCTTTCCATATTTGGTGGGCAGTTGATAGGTATCACGTTTCCCCTGCAGCCTTGCCAGGTCTTTCTGAGCACCAAGCTGCCATCTCAGGCCACTGTAGTGGCAGCTGCAATTGGAGACAGGGACTGACTTGACATGTGTGAGGGAGCCCTGGCAGGCTGGCTTTTTGAGCTGACCAGTCACGCAGTCCCTCACGTGGCATGCTGCTGATGAGTGCTGGCTGTACTGATACTCCCCTGTGACAATGGATGCACATTGGGAAATGTCAGTCTAACATGAAGAGTGACACAAGAACCTGTTTTTGTAATTGCAGTGGATTTCATCTCCAGGAAGGAAACAAATCCCTTAAAAGGCTCCTGCAAGCAGAGTGGCTTTGCTATCAAACATCCCCATGACTGTTCCTTCCCAGTTCTTGAACCGAGGCAACAGAGACAATGGGATCTGCTTGCATCTCGTCGTGAGAATAAGGCAGACCCTCTTTAGTGTTTTATGCACCTGAATCACATCTCCTCCATGGTGGGGAAAAATATGCAGTGGTCCTGTGGGCTGTCAAACTTCACTGAGCACACTCTCTGTACCTGGTCTTCTGTTATGAGAGTTACATTTCAGAAAATATAACCATTCCACTACAACCATTACATGATATAAAGAAGACCAAACAGTACATTTAAAAGAGGGAAATGTTGTCCCTTCTAGAAAAGAAGGAACCAATGAGATAAATCATAAAAAAAAAATCTCTTTTACAATTATGTAAAACCAACAGGAAATCCCACCCCTGACAGCTGACAGCTTAAATGTAGGGAAATAAACCCTGATAAGGTTCAGCATCTCTTGGCTATTTTACTTCCACAAGCTTTACCTTTGGAAAGAGATGAAGGACAGGCTTTGTAAATTATTCCTGACAAGAGGGGAAAGGGGGAGGGAAAAATAAAGTTTGCAATCCAGACGGGAATGTGGGAGGTGGCTGAGATAGCAGAAACCATCTCAAAGCTGCACCTGCTCCAAATCAATGTGCTGCAATGTGATCTCAGGTCTCTCTTCCCCCTCACAGTCAAAGCACAGTGACCCTGAGGAGGGCACGGCTGCCAGATAAGCAGAACCTTGGGAACACTCAAGAATAATGTGGGAAAAAACCTGAATGATAAAAAAATAATAACATCTGGCTCGCATAAGCCATGTGGTAGATCCCAGGAATTAAGTTCTCTGGTAAAAATGTTTCTTTTTAGCAGAAAACCTTGGTTCTTTCCTCTGATTTGTGTTTATGAGACGAGAATCGGTGGTTAAACCTCCATTCCTAATTCCACCAGTATTTTACCCATCTTGATATTCTGCGACAGGCTTGAAAGTTTTTTGGAGTTGTGAAGGCCAAGCACAATGTTCTCATGAACTCTGAACACCAGCTAGATTGCATAAAGCCCTTAAATTTGAACTTGCTGTTAGAAATTTTTCTCTGTTCATGCCTAAAACAGCTGCAAACTTTAGATGATGATGGTGAGTAAGGAGAAATGGCAAATTCTTTGCTCACATCAAGCACAATGCTTCCCATTTAGCACATTTATGGAACAGATCATCTTGACTACCATTATACAGCATGTACAGAACAACCAAGTGATCAGGCCCAGCCAGCATGGGTATAGAAAAAGCAAGTCCTGCCTGACCAACCTGATCTCCTTTTACAACCAGGTGACCTGCCTGGTGGATGAGGGAAAGGCTGTGGACTAAGTCTACCTGGACTTCAGCAAAGCCTTCAATACTGTCTCCCATGGCCTTCTCCTGGAGAAGCTGGCAGCCCCTGATTTGGAGAGGTGCACTCTTTGCTGGCTTAAAAACTATCAGAATGGCTGGGCTGAGAGAGTGGTGGTGAATGGAGTTACATCCTGGCAGCCAGTCACCAGTGGTGACCCCAGGGCTCAGTATTGGGGTCAGCCCTGTTTAATGTTTTTATTGATGATTTGGATGAGGGGATCGAGTGTACCATCAGCCAATTCGCAGATGACACTAAGCTGGGTGAGAGTGTTGATCTGCTGGAGGGCAGGAAGGCTCTGCAGAGGGATTTGGACAGGCTGGATCAACAGGTCAAGGCCAATGGTAAGAGCTTCAGCAAGGTCAAGTGCCAGATCCTGCCCTTGGGTCACAACCCCATGCAGTGCTACAGGCTGGGGGATGAGTGGCTGGAAAGCTGCCCAGCAGGGAAGGACCTGGGGGTGCTGGTCTACAGCAGCTGAACATGAGCCAGCAGTGCCCAGGTGGACAAGGAGGCCAATGGCACCTGGCCTGAATCAACAATAGCGTGGCCAGCAGGACCAGGGCGGGGACTGTCCCCCTGTACTCAGCACTGGTGAGGCCACACCTCAAATCCTGTGCTCTGTTCTGGGCCCATCAGTGCAAGGAAGACATTGGTGGGTCCAGAGAAGGGCAATGAAAATGGTGATGGGTCTAGAAAGTCACTCATATGAGGAGCAGCCAAGGGAGCTGAGGTTGTTCAGCCTGAAGAAAAGGAGGCTCAGAGGAGACCTTATCACTCTCTACAACTGTCTGAAAGGAGGGTGTAGCCAGGTGGGGGTCAGCCTCTTCTCGCAGGCAGCCAGCGACAGGATGAGAAGAAATGGCCTCAAGCCATACCAGCAGAGGTTCAACATCAGGAATAATTTTTTCACTGAAAGAGTGGTTAAGCAATGGAATGGGCTGCCCAGGGAGAGAGTGGAGTCACCAGCCCTGGAAGTGTTCAAGAAATGAATGGAGGTGGCACTTAGTGCTGTGATTTAATTGACATGGTGGTGTTTGGGGAAAGGTTGTACTTTATGATCTTGGAGGTATTTTCCCACCTTAATGAGTCTATTCCATGATTTTTAGCTCATTTTGGGGGCTTTAAACTAAGGCTAGATAGCTGTTGAGATGCACTTGAGCTGCAAGGGTCCATTTTGCCTTTCATAAACTGGTCAGAAACCTCCTTGCTGTAGCTATCCCACTAACATCTGGATTGTTTTGGAGCACTCCTTCACCCTGTCACCAACACCTGGTATTAACTAGTGGGAGCTGATTTGGAGACCCCTTTTGTATTGCAAGCATGCAGCTGAACCTCTGGCCAACTGCAGAAGAGATTTGCAGCATGTCAGACAAATCCATTAAAGGAAAAGGCTACAAGCAATGTAAAGCAGTAGATTAAACAACTAAATAAATAACAACATACTGCAATGAATGCTAATATTTGTGCTACCTGTATGCTTGGCACTGGGAAGGAATTTACTGCAGATTCACATATGAGAGAGTGCTGCCTGAGTGAAGGCCTTGTGGCCTTTGCTGGAAGGACGGGAAGAGATGCCAGCTGAGAACCTGCCTGGAGTTTGTTTTTGGAAGAGCTGTCTCTATAGCACAAAGAGGACGTGGGAAGGAGAAAGCAGACGCCTCTGCAAGCACATGGTGTGTGACTGCTGCACCTTCCAATTAGACTTGGCAGCAGCCTCGTGCCTGTCTGTCGGTACCTCTGCTGTGCACAGACATTTGTGGCAGAGGAGCTGGCGTTAACCCCTGTGCCAGCACACACACATACTGCAGTCAGAAAACCTGCTATCCACGGGTTGCCAGAGATGTGTCCTGTTAACTGTGCTGTACTTTTCCCAGCTCATCCTCAAGAATCCTTTTTGACCAGCAGGACCGCCTACCATACCATCACCAGGATCTTCCAAAAAAAGCCAAAGAAAGGAAAGGAGACCTATCCCCTTTAAGCAGTTACTTGTGCCAAAACTGAATGAAACACTTTTTAGGAGCAATTATGATCAACTGCATTCAACCTAAATGATGGTGCTAAAATGCGCTTAAGGAAAAGCAGTAAAAATTGCTGCATCAGCTCTGGAAGTGGAAGTAGTTGGTAGCAGGCACAGTTGAGATGAGGCAAACAGTGAAGAAGCTGCAGAAGAGATCTTCACATTTGCCCTGATTGAACTTGATGGCAAAACACCAGTGGGGGTGAGAAAGCAAGGAAACAAGTATGTTTTATTCCAATTCCCTTAAATGTTTCCAAATCCCCGCTCAGAGTGCTTCTGGATCTGCTTATTCTGGTCTCTGCATTTAGGATTTCACTCTTGTCAAAAATGCTGTAGTGCCTGTTTGAGCTGCCTGCCTGCATTAACCAGGGTAAGCCCCTTCCCGGAGCCTCTCTGGTACCCAGCAGTGCTGCCATCTAGCAGGGCCAGGGGGACTGGGTGCTTCAGCTGCTGTGGTACTGCAAGGCTTTCCTGGATTTATAACTGGAAAAGAAATGCTTCAGGTTGCTAAATGGCATATAAAGGTCTTGGCCCAAGAGTGAATAGCTCTGGAAAATCTGAGCAATATCTTTTTTGCCACTCTCAAGTATTCAAGGGACGTGATAATTTACACCAAATTTTAGCTGGTGCATTTTCTTCACACTCAACCAAGTTGCTTTTACTACTAAGGAAAAAAAAAAAAAAGAATTATTATCCTGTAATATAGACTAACCTCCCTGCTAAACTAAAAAGCATAAATTTTTTTTCAGCTCACAAAAGAAATTACACTGGGCTGAAGGCACAAGAATGTAAGAAAGAGCCTTAGCAAGAGGGATAACTGTAAGCAATGAGAGCTCATTTTGAGTAATACGCAGAAATCCTTTGTTTAGCCCTGTAGATACATAGTTGGAAACACAGTGTAAATCTTTCATGGAAAAGCACATTGATAAAAGTAACACATAAATTTAGCTATGGCTTCTCTGTAAAATGATGAGAGAACTGGTTTGCTTCATATCTTCAAACACAAATGTGAGGGCAGAGCTGTCGAGGGTCCACGGCAGACGCAGTGCAGAGGACTAGAGGCAAAGGGTTGTTGACTGCTGTGCAGTTAAGGGGTCAGCCTGGTACTGCAGGAGGATTTAGTCCTAAATATAGCAAGGGCTATCCTGGGAGACAAGAGTGGGCTGCCGGGAGTCTAACGCCATATGAGCAGCTTTAGGTTTTGAGAACAATGATCATGGCTAAGAGGCTGATTCTCTCAATATGGGCCAAATCCTGGCTGCTGGCAAAAAGCCCAAGTGAAAAGGTTTTGCCTGGGAGGAGGGGACAACCTTCTATAGCATTCAGGAGACTGGCATTCCTTTTCCAAACAATACAACATGTAGGAGTCACAGCAGATGAGGTTTTTCCCTCCTGTGCATGCTGTAGTACAGCTATGAGGTGGAACTACTTAACCTTTTGGTCAATACCCTGATATCTGCAGGCTGTCAGCAGCTTCCTCCTTGTTTTTCCAAGAAAAATCCTGCCAAAAAGCTGAACTGTACCAAGAAGAGAAACATGCAAAGTCCCTCACACAGTGGAAGGAAATTCTATTTCAGTGGAGCATTCTGTGTTCCACAGGAGATGGAGATAGAGGAGGATACAGCCCTACAGAAACAAGCAGAACACAGCTTCTGAGTAAAGGTGGCTGTGCTGAGATAGGGAACACCAACCCTGTTTGGGTGACTACCTAGAAAACATGTACTGGATAGATATACAATTTTCCATGCCTCATCAGCATTTTGACTGTAAGATATCTGCTGCTATGTCATCTTGGGCTGCTGTTAAATGGTTGAGCTCAAGATCTCAGAGTCCAAATGTATATTGAAATCTTTTAACTGTTTGCCAACAAACCCCATCCTAACAGCCCACATTCATACCTGCTGTGGGCTGAGAAGAGGTATGAAATGCATTGCTGATAGATCTTCCCAGGGACTTTTTCTTAAATTTTAATTAGGACCGTGAACACTTAAAAAGGTAACAACCCCTTAAAAAATTAAATACCACAGTGTTCTTGCAGCGGATGGGTTTAGCAGGAAGAGACCATAACCCCACAGTCCATGAGAAGTGGACTCCTGGAGTTCTGGCTTCTTGATTAGATGAAAGGATGCACTTGCAAGCACTTTCACTCCCTATTTGGGAGAAAAGAAGCAGTATCAGCAGCTTCCTGACCTTCACATGAAGATGAAATTCTCTTGCTCTGGATCTGACATAAAGTTGTTTCTTGCTTTCAAGAAGCACAGTGGACACTACTGACACTTGAGTCCCAGAATCTGAGTGCTGAATTCAATTTCTGAGCAAGCTAGAGACTTTCCTATGTAATCCATCCAAGGGTATTTTTTGGAGGTAGGAAATGTCTGGCACTGAGGCACTGTTAATACTCATGCATGTAGTTTTAGACAGCTTGACAGGATCAGCACCCTGAATAACAGGCAGACTATTGTCCTGTGGGAATATGCTGACTGTTCTTGTTACCCCATTCCCATGATCTTTCATTTGGAGAGATCTGTTGCCTTCTGTCACTGTGTCTGCAAGGAGAGAGGTCACTCGTGACTTTTTCCTGGCCCTTTTTCTGCTTGTGTGTGACAGAAGGACATTAGCTTAGATAGTAGTTTGCTCCCTGATGCCTTTAGAGACAGAAAGGGGATGGTAGAGGTTTTTCATATAACATGACTGCTAAACCACAAATTAAGATGGAAAGCAGAAGATAAAATAAGTACTTTCTGATGTGTGGTGCATATGTACATTTTGAAAAAACTCACAACAAATCAAAACGGGAAAATAATGATACAAAGTATCTGCTCCTATGTAAACCTCTGCTTCAAGTCTTTTGTTTCCTGCTTTGCACAGTATCAGGCAGACCAGCATAATCCTCTGCAATCACTTCCCTATTTTTGCTCCAGACACTTAACTAGTCCTCTGGCTGTATTTGTGGGGCTCTTGATTTTAGATTCCATTTGGTTGTAGGTTGTTTTGTGAAATCCACAAGGGCAGGAGCTTGCACTTTTTCTTCTAAGTGTAACAAATACACAACAGTGAGACTGTGTGTTTTCTACAGTCACCATAACCCAAATAGGAGGAAGTGAACCAGAGTGCAGTGTTAGGAAGGATTCTCTCCTCCAGTCCCACAGAATCAGAGCTAAAGAAGGAGAATGGAATAAAGGTCAAGTCCTTGTCTGTCCCTAATCTTCACAGGAAGGTGCAGGCTGCCAAAAGCCTCCAGGAGCCCTAGGCACACCATTCATGTATAAACACAGATGCAGGGCAGCAGTGCTTTCAATTCCCCACAGTGCAGGCTCAAGGTCTCTGAGCAGCACTGGTTCAGGGAGACTCGGTCCCCTCTTAGAGCCAGAGCATCTTGGTCTGTCCCACGTGCCCTTGCTGGCTGCCTGCATTGCCAACCAGAGCTGCTTTGCTGTTACCTTGATTCTCCATCCGTAGTCATTGTCCTTTACAGGCACACATGTAACTGGGGTGCCTGGGCAAAACTTTAGGAAAATAGGAATAATGTTTCTTCAAGTTCTTACATGAAGAATCATACAGACACACAATGAATGATTATTTTCACATTTTCCTTCCATGCTGTGATTTTGCTCCAGACCTAGAAATGGAGTGCTGTATGCCCACTGAATAGATACCAGGTCTTTCACATCCTGTGCATGCTTGAAAACACAAAGTCAGGAGAAGTCACCCCTCATTTCCCCTTCTTGGTAAAAAATGGCATTTTGCTTCCAAGAGATCCTTACTTAAACTTGGAGTTTGGTTTTGAATTCAATAGGATCCTGTCAAGTTCTGTCAACACCTTGAACTTCCTGATACAACCAGAAGGCAAACTGATGACTGACCACTGATGAATCCTGCAAGGACTCGTATCTCAATCACAGTCCAGAACAAACTGAATTACACCTGGGGCAGCTGAGAGCATGAACTGGGCTCAAATCTCAAGATTAGATTTAAGGAAGAAAGTTTTTACAATGAAGAGAGTGAAACCCTGGTCCAGATCACCCAGAGAGGCGATGGATGCCCCGTCTCTGGAAACGTTCAAGGTCAAGTTGAACAGGGCTCTGAGAATCCTGATCTAGTTGAGGATGTACCCTGCTGATTTCAGGGGAGCTGGAGTAAATGAACTCTAAAGGTGCCTTCTGTCCCAAATTATTCTATGTTTCAAATCTGGGACAGGTACATTTCTGGTTTAGACTGGCTGGAATTTAGCATTATGGTCTAAATCTGCCCTGGAATTAGCCAAGGATCTGCAAAGAACAGTTAAAATCCCTAACTGAGCCTGGATTAGAACTGAATTTCCCTGAATCATCTTCATAGAAACAACAGCTTGTTAATTCAGGTAAAGGAATGTAGATCTAAACCTCTATTTTATTTATTAAAGAATAAAAATAAACAATGAAAACAGGAAAGGAATTCCAAAGACAACTGTGTGGCTTACCTTACCTTTGTACACCTGGCTCTGAAGCGTACCATAAATGTCCCTACAAACATTACTCTGAGGAAACACAATGCCTCCTGGTGATATCAGCTCCCAACACCAAGGGACTGAGGAAGAGATTAAAGATTTTCTGAAGGCAGAAAGACATTTCAGGGGAGGCAAGAGATGCTTGATGGGGGTAGGGGGAAAATGGTTAAAACTAATAACGTGTTGTATAGATAAACCTGTCACACTCAGAGCTCTGTGTTCCCATGTAAAGATGAATTACTAAGGCTGTCAGCAGCTTCATTAGCCAAAAGAGGCTGTTCAGATGGACCCAAACCTATTTACTTTCTAGAACTGGTGGTGCCTGCTTCATATTGCAGGGCCCCACACTGGTTGTTCAGTGATGCTGATAACTCCTGTGGGAGCTTACATCCTGCTAAGTACTTCACTGTTTAATTGAACTGACCTTTCCTGACAGTGCCCCTTGTATTAAAAGCTGCTTTGCTCCCCAGTGAAAATGGTTTGATAATCATAATATTTTCTCAGAGGACAGTTGTTTAAGAGCAGAAAATTAGCAGGTAAATTGGTAGGCTCCCCTCTGGAGGGGCCCAGCACTAAAATGACACGAGGTGCTGCGGACCAAGATAGCTGGCAGAGCTGATGATGAGGACAGAGCTAGGAGCAGGCTGGGCTGCTCAAGGATAGGGACAGCAACAAACTAGACAGCTGGGGAGGGGAGTGCAGGCTGAGCCAACACAGCACACTCTGCTCAGAGTGGAGATGTGCTGGCACAGCTTGAGCCAGGCATGGGGTGGGCAATGGCACCTGTGGGAGCTACAGCGAGAGGGGCAGCAGTGCATGACTGTGGAGTGCAGCAGCACTGAGAGACACAGCGTGGCAAGTATCTTAAGCTGAGATGGAGAAATGGCGAAATACTTGGAATCCATCTCAGAGAGAGGTCTGTCTGAAATAATAAATACACACCAAATTCAGGTTTGGATTAGGAGTGCTGTGAGGTATGAGATTTGGAGCTGAGGTTTTCTTAAAGAGGGGCACTTTTTGCTTTCAGACCATGACTAGCCTGGGGACAGAGGTTTTAAGTGAGAGGTATGTTTGCCAAGAGCCCCTTTTCTCCCTGTTTTTATCTAGGCTAGTTGCCTTACCAGATGGTTGAGCAGCATCTGGGAGAGCTCTTTGGGGCTGGGAGCCAAGGTTGTGCAAGGAAGCACATCAATGTAGACTGTTAAGCACTTGATAACAAATGATGCTTTGCTTTCAGCTTCCTGTCATAAAGCATTTGCTGGCCTGGATGTGCTCTGGCATACCTTGCCCTTCCCAAGTACAGCAATGTGTGCATCTCAAACCAGCAAACCCATGCTTTTTATATACAGAAGTGGCATTTTGTGGATCTCTCAAGTCATGACTAGAGTGCCACATCACCTTCTCCTATTCTTCCACTGCAGGAGTATTGAACTAATTTTCTCAGATTGGCCAACACTTTTCCTTCCTCTTAGTGCCTCAGACCTGCAGACATTCAAAGAATGTGCTGTTGAGTAAACTATATTTTTTCTCATTCTTTACTTACAAGGAGATTTCAGTTGTTTTCCTCTTTGTGCTAAAGCTACACAGGACAGGACAACACTCCTATTTTCCCCTCCCACAGAGGGTGTTTTGATTAGTTGTATCTGGTTGAGTCCCTAGGAATGTGGGATGTGTGGGAGCTCCCATGGACTCCTGGTGCCAGGGTGCTGAGATAAGGCAGCTGCTGCAGATTCATGGACAAGAGCCTCTGTGGTAGCTGGGCTGACCTGTGAGAAACACCATGGCAGTACCTGGGAGACTTACAGCACCCTGCACAATCTGCATTGGCTCCCGTGAAGTGGATATGTGAACAAATATGTCCCTTCTCCAGGATGTGCCAGCAAAAACTCTACCAGGGCAACACACCCTTCAGCAATGTCCTGCTTCTTCCTGCTTTTGTTAGAACACCTTCTCAGCTATCCAGTCAAGCAGTCACAAACAGCTTGCTTGGCCTTTGGAAAGTTACCAGAAGCCCACTGTACAAGAAGATAACTGGGTTCACCTTCCACATTGTGCTATCATCTCTTGGCATAGATTCAATCTCCAAAATAGCCATAGGTGGCCCTGAAGGACTGCCTTTGCCTCATATTTCTGTGTCCATGAACCACAACAGATGAATTGAGGCCATCTGTCAGTGTAAAAATCCACTGAAATAAAATTAAGCCAAGGAACTAAAATTGCAGTCTAACTGCCAGGGCTCCAGCTTGATTTTATCAATTCCCCTTTGAATGGCAATTACATTGTGAAGTGATCGGTTCAAGGCTAAATCCTCCATGTCTTCTTCTAATTAAATACTCATTGTCTAAACATTTGTCTTATTCTTAGTACTTCTTCTTATCAATTTAATCAATTCCCCCATTATTCACCTATCTACTTTAGTCTGCATTTTGCCATTATCATCTTTTTTCAGGTGATGCAAGAAGTTCTTTCTCACTACAACTTCCAAGCAAAGAATACATCTTAGTCAACATATCTTCATACTGTATTTCTCAGCTTTAAAAAGGGCATTTAAGTTGCCTGATATTCACAGGGGACTGCCTTGAAACTTCGTGTACATTCCTTCTATGCTGGCCCCAAAGAGCAAGATTGCATTCAGAAAAATAGAGTATTTGATGCTGGTTTGAAAAATTTATTGCCTAACCTTGTACAAGTGGTCTACAACATCTCCCCCGAGATGAAAATATTTTGTTAGTGGAGTATTTTGAAGAATTGCCTTTGAATGCCAATTAAAAAAAAACCAATCCCAAAACCTAGGAGTTCTTTTTATTGCTGTTCATTTTACTACGTCTTGTGATAAAAATGATTACGAGGAGGATATCTTTTAATTGCATCCCTAGAAATATTTGCTAAATGATCCCTTCTTCTTTTTCTTTTTTTTTAATTAGAAATTATATTTTCCCTTTCCAGAAGGTTATGCAGCTTTACCCTTGTTGTAGCAGTTTTTCTCAAATTATCTGTTTCCCTCAAGGCATTTTCCATGTACAGTTTATCTGTAAAATTTCCCTGATAAATCTGGAGCCTCAGGAGGGAAGGATTAAGATCACTGCATTGCCTACTGTCCTATCATTACTCTAAGGTATTGTCTTGTGGACAAATTTCTAGCTGTGTTGGAGGGAGCTGCTGCATTTGGGGTTTGGCAGGGGGATATAATTAGCTATAAATAAATAAAATATAGAAAAAGTGTATTAGCCAGGGTTTTGATATGACATTGGCCATTCAGTAAATATGCCAGACTTTGGTGACAGGTAGCACAGACAGACGAGCTGAACTGTATAGCACTCTTTCATCTGTGCTTTCTCTGAGACATGGCTCCAGCTTGCAGAACCTTGCAGATTTTGGAATGTTTGTTCCCAGAGCCTGTTACAACAGATAGATTGAATGAAAATATCATTTACCCAGCTTGAATAGATATCCTCAAAGTCACTTCAAACTCTGCATCTCCTTTTTCTTACAAGTGAGCAGTGACAATGTGATAGTGGAATACCATATTAAAACTGAGAGTTTTATTAGCAGTAGTTTCATAAAATCAAAAACTAACCTGTGCATCTTCATATGTGTATCTCCCTGGGTCTTTGACATTTTGGCTTGTTTTCTCATAGCTGTGGGAATCTAGGTTGATAGCACTTTGGGCCCCAGGAGCTAGAAACTCTTGCCAGATTTCTTCCACTCTGGTGGTCACATCCTGTAAAGGTTGTTTTTTGAGATCTTGGACAGCCAACCAAAACCTGTACTAGGCAAAAATTAAAAGGGCAGAAAAGAGAAAAAGAGAGAAATACAGGTAAGATTTTGTGAATAAACCTAGGCAGTGTCCTAAAACAGACATAGAACCTAATCCTGCATCTATTAGAAGTCACAGAAGACTCTCCACATAAACATGATTTCAAGGGGAAGAGGTGATGTACTTTACACCAACTCCTTATATATTTTGTCTAAGATCAGAACATTGACTTTAAGAAGTGATACATTCTTATTCAAACTGCCCCTGCAGAAGTGTCAGATTAGGTATGCACACAGGAAACCTCCAGAGGTATGCAGCTGGAGGAGAACAGCCAGGTCTGCCTCCCACAGCCCCGCTGCAATGTGCTGGTCATTTCTGCTGCAGGGCCGGTCATCCACAGGGGATGTAAAATGAAGAACAAACTTAACATTCATATCATTTCCAGTGTGAAGTTGTAGCAATGCCTCTTAGAGAATTTTTTTTTTACTTGTAAACTGACCAGCATTCAGATGGATGCCATGAGAAATGATAACTCTTGTCATATCATACTCAAATTTTACAGGGATATTTTCTTGACTAGACTATCTTACAGACTAAAGTAAGTTCATAAACACTGAGATGATAATCTCTGTGATGACTAAGGACATAATCCATATCTTGATCTGTGAAAACAAAGACCACAGAAAATTTTTGCAAGAGTGACATGCATGTATTTTGTCTTTTATCCTAGGAAAAAGAAAAGACATTTTCTTGGTGGTGCTAGTTTCATTTATTGCTAAAAGAGGTATGCTCTTTCAGGTGACTAATTCAGAAGATGCATGGTGTCCAGTAGCCTTTTGTTTTGGAAAACTCTATCTTCCCACAAGAAGGTATCCCTGAGGGTCATCTGCCCTGAGTACCTGGGCCCTGCAACCTGCTTGAGCAAGCACAATAGTGCTCCACAGGGAGCCTTGAGGGCTACACAGCAAACAGGTACAGAAGGCACCTTTGTAGCCACCTGCAACAACCAGCTCTTTCCTACCCCCTGGCAAAGGTGCCCACTGTCCAGGGTGACAAGGAGGGCAGGGTTTGCCTTGGCTGTCCCTGCCCTGCATTGTTCTTATGCACTCCCTCTGCTGGGCAGACTGCGCAGAGGGGACCGGGATTGTCTGGGTCCAGTCACTGCTTGTTCAGGGCACCCGCAAGAGCTGTACAACTTGGAAAATCCTGTCTCCCTTAAAAACCAGTTGAAATTTAACTAAAGTCCTGCTTTCTCACCCCAAATGATTCAGTGGTGTCAGTGTGCTGACACTAAGGCAAATATTCCTCCGTGGTGGAAGGAGGAAGATAGAGTCTGTCCCAAACAAAAATCCTGGTGGTAGTGAGGGTAGGTGGAGGAGACAGCAGCCTGGTGACTCCTGTGCTGTTCCTGGCCCTTGCTTTTTTAATGGCTGCAGGCAGTACCTTAACACCCTGGAATCGGTGGTATTATTGCAAGCAAATGAGGCTGCTACCCCATTTAGTCTGGTATCCTACCTGCAATAGAGGCAAACAGTCAGTTTGGGAAAAAAATTACACCCACACTATATGCGAAGTCAGGCTAAATCCTCCTTGTTGTCTGCTGCTTCTTCCCGACCATCAGGGGGCCTCATGCTGCAGCCCTGACTCAACCAAGCCACTTGACGATATTCCTTCATATGGTCTTCTCATTTCCTTGGCAGGCTCAGTAAAATAGACTGGGGTACACTCAAACACTACATCAGTACCTGTAGAGTCACATACTTGTAGTTCTAACACAGTGACGTTTGATTTTATAAACTGAAATAGAGTGTCTGGGGTTGGTGGAGGAGTGTGCACGGTTGGTCCTTTTCCATCTTTGAGAGTTTAGGTGCACCTGATATCCTGCCTTGTCATTTGAACAGTGACACCCCCACTTATCATATGCATGCACAGAGTATGGGGTGGCACTCACAGTGCAATAATCTGATGCCATATGTAGCTTCCGTTATTTGAAAATACTTTATCATCCAATTTCAGATGTACTGGGAACATGTGAATGCAGAGGAGGCATACGGAGAAGAGATGCTAATCATTCCAGAGTAACTGGGACACTTCAGACAAACACTTGGCTAGAGAGAACCTTTTCTTCTGGCTTATCTTCTGCCCCTGGAGCCGGGGAGGCGGGCTGGGAAAGCAGCTCATGAGAGAACAGGGAACGCTGTGAAGTGACAGCTTGCCAGAACAAGAGCACCATCCATTTTAATAACCATTTGGCTCAATCTGAAAACCAACCAACCAGACCAACCTGACAGTAACAAGAACAAGCTCTTTTTCCTGTGAGCAATTGTGAATTCATGCCCAAGGCTGGATGTCCTCTTCAAGGCAAAGGGGAGTTTTGTCTTGGTAAAAATTTCAAAGCTGTTCACTATAGCTGGCTTCTAAAAATCAAGTAACATCAAACAGGGGTACCCAGCCCCACAGCTTCAACTCCAAGGCAAATTCTCTGCCACAAGGAATCATCCAGAAGCCAATGCATAAGCAGCACTTCCTATAGGATTTATAGCATTTATAAGAGAGAAGCAGGTATTTCTGCTTAGGAAAGGAGACGACATGCAATGACTGCGCTGGAATTTCTGCTCAATTATAAAGTGAAAATGCACTCCCTGAATCACTCCTGAAATTTCTGAAGCACAAGCCCAGCCCCAAGTTCACAAGGAGTCAGGTGAAGATCCTGCATCGCCTCCTCTCCTTCTGTAGGAGACAGATGTCCAGTGGACACCTCTTGCACAGAGCAGGGGAGAAGGAAGATGTCCTTGTGCGTCCTCTCCACAGATGCCCTTTAAGCACAGCAGGACTGGCACAGGGACTGTCTGCACAGAGGGAACAGCAGCATTGATCACAGGTTCTTTGTCCTTTATAGAACAGCATGTAAGGACTGGAGAAAGCAGATAATATGGTGTCCTAAAGTGTTGTCAGTGGCATAAACTATTCCGGCCTCATTCAGCTTGTAATTAAACTGCAGTCACTTGCAGAAGATATCCTACAATGGCATTTATCCTCCACAGCTGCCCCAAGGCAGAGAGAGCTCCTGGACCTCAGTGTGTGTGCTCTGTCTCCCAGCAGGGCACTGCAAAGGTGCTTGGTCACTGCTGTTCAAAGATGTCCCCAGTGAAAAGGCTGCTGGGGAAAGACAGGGTGAGTAGCAGGGGAGTGATTGCTTCTGAGGTACATTGTGAAACAAAAATTAATTTAAAATCCTGATTGGGACGCAAAATATGGATGACTCCAAAACCAAAAACAACTATCAAGATAAGGGCAGTGTCATATCCCCATCTTGGGGGTGGACACAATACCCCCAGCTTGACAGTGAATTCATCAAGTGACAATCTGAGGTCGGAATCAAAGCACACTTCTGTCCTTGCCTCAGTAGTTCCATGCCAGTGTCCCATGCCCCTCTGGTCTCACACCTCTAACCAGTCACAAATCTTCTTCCATTCACCAAGAAATAACTTTGAACATCTCAGCCACGAAAGGAATGAAAGCAATAGGTAAAAATAAAAATGCAGTTCAGACAGGGGCAATGTTCACATCTTTGTGTTGTTCAATGGTCAGATCCTTGGCATGGTAAGGCTGGCATAGTCAACAACAACAAAAATCTGTCCTCGGTGAGCAAGCTGGAGGCAGCCAGATGCTGCAAAGCTGCACGCCGGGGCACTGGGGACCTGCCAAGGAGACCGCAGTGTCGGCGGGGACGGCCCTCACCGCCCTTCCTCCCTCCCCTCCCACGCGGTGCCCGCCGGCCTCCACGATGCAAGTCCCTCCTGCTGCAAGCCCCTTCAGCGCTGTGGGGTCGGAAAATCCTTTTGTCGCTGCCGCGGGGCAGCGCCCGCCGGCCCTGAGCACCGTCCGCGGCGCGGAGCTGCCCTGCCCGGGCCCGCTGAGGGGCGGGCACCGCGCCCGC